>APFE030749738.1:0-65394 GCA_000404065.3 Pinus taeda
AGGCTTGCACTATAATACCACACTTTTTATTGGTCTTCTTACTTTCGATTAGCTTGTATGCCTTCACTTCTTTTTTCTATGAAAAAAGAATTTGTAATTTCATTTTAATGAAATTATGTTCTATATATGCTAAAAAGAATTCATAGTATCCTTCAGAAAAAAGGAGCCATAATTTTGTGAATGAGTCTTCATGGCACATCTCATATTGACCAAGACAAATCCATTCAAGGTTTGTATTTAATATCATCCTTATATGAAAGATGCATTGTATTTGTCCTTATCTCTAAACCATCAACCCTTGTAATTAGGGGGGAAATGTTGACAACAATCTTATTATTACAAAAATTATATACCCAAAGTACTAAATCCTCAACTCATATAGTGAATATGGATTCTAAAGAAGCACTTAAAAGGGGGTTGTTTGTTTCTACGCCTTCAACTATAAGTTAGTTTATCGAATAAAACCTTTTTTTCCTAAAATAGGAAAGATCACTGTCCATCTCAAATATACGGTGGGTTGTGCTATGAGTTATTGAAAGAGATGAAGCATATGTACTTGAAACAATTTTAAGACCCAAAAATTGGTCCTGCAATTTTTTTGGGGTGAAAATGGTTTGCAAAACACACATACACACATATATGGTAAGTGGATGTTACAAACAACTAAGTTATTGCTACCAATACAATCAAACTAACTAGACTTCAACATGGTTCATATAATCAAGTCATAAAGTTCAAATCCATGTTTGTAAGTTTGTTGTTGCATTTTAAATATAAATAATTTCTTCTATATATGTAAACATAATACAAATAATTTCGAAGCAATTTAATCTATAGATAATAATATTGACATCATGGATAGACGAAAAAATCAAATTGAATATAAACCTACAATCTATTCAATATAGTGTTGCAAAACCATGTAATTTCCTTGTTGACAATATGATAATGCATACTAGCATGAAGTTGTTTGAATAATTAAAAGTTTAAAAAAATATTAACATTACATGAATGTTGGCAATACCTAAAATATTTGTCATTCTTCACTTCATAAACTAAAATGTACAAGAACTTTGGTCACTTGATGTAGAGGCATCATTCCTTATTGCATTTGTATCGATAAGCAACTTGGATACGCTTCGTCTCAATCTTCTAGAAGCAACTGCATTTGCCTCCAAATCCTCTTTGATACTCTCCAACATCCTTACCACAACTCTCATAGTTGGTCTTTCTTCTGGTGAATGTTTTGAACAAAGCAAACCAACATGTAGCAAATCTAGTAGACATTTATATACTTTGTTCTCATTAATTTCATCTCCACACACCTCACTAAAAAGGCTACTTTCAATTACCTCATTCACATTGTTTGGGTATGCAAAGTTCAGCCAATTGTGCAAGTTTAAGTCTCCCACAAACATGTGACTGGTTGGTTGTTTTCTGGTGAGCATTTCCAATAACATAATTCCATAGCTATAAACATCTCCCTGGGTGGAAACTGTTCCACTCAATCCATACTCTACAGTAAAAGAAACATTCATTAAATTTTACTCAATCAATCAATATAAATATTGTTAATGAGAGAATAAAAATGAAAATGTTGTTTGATAAAAACATACCTGGGGCAATGTAGCCAATGGATCCTCTTAGAGCAAGTGATGAAGCATGTGAATTTGTAAAGCTTTCACCAATCAACCTTGCAATACCAAAATCTGTGACATGGCCTAACATATTTTCATCCAAAAGTACATTGCTAGGCTTTATATCACAATGTACTACTTGCACAAAACAATCATGATGAAGATATTCCATTGCATGGGCCACATCTATGGCAATGTCTAATAGTGTTTTCAACTCCAGTTCACACACATCCTCACCATTATTTTCATCTCTTTTAGGATACAAATGCTTCTCTAAGCTTCCATTAGACACAAACTTGAACACTAAAGCTTTGAAATGGAGGTTGGAACATGAGGTTATGATTTTGACTAGATTTCGATGTTGAACCTTCTGGAAGACACTGCATTCTGCTTTAAAACTCTTCTCACTCTGGTCATTTTGCAATTGGAAAACCTTCACAGCAACAGGTGTGCCATCATTCAAAATTCCTTTATAAACTGACCCAAAGCTACCTGTTCCCAACAAGGATATAACTGGAATATTTTTGGTCCACAGAGGTTGGCATTTCCATTTAAGGAAATGGAAATTGATTCATTTGCAAAAATTCCCCCTATTGGAATTTCCCCAACAAGCTTGTTAAAAGATAAATTTAAATATTGAAGCATTTTTAGCTTGTTGAGAGTAATAGGTATTGTTCCAGATAAAAGGTTGGAAGAGAGATCTAGGCTCATAAGGCTTTGCAAATTTTCAAGTGAATCTGGAATAGAACCTTGGAAGGAATTCCGAGATAAATTCAGCGAAATTACTTCAACACAACTTCCAAGTGTAGATGGAATGACTCCACTCAAGTGATTAGCAGAAATGTCTATAGCTTGAGCCATTGACATTTTACCAATCTCAGTGGGCAAGGAGCCTTCTAATAAATTCCAAGACAAATTCAAATAGAAATTTAGATTGTAAAGCTTAGCAATCTCATGTGGTATGTTTCCAATGAGTTTATTGTGTGACAAGTCGAGCAATTCCAAATTTGTATGGTTTCCTAGGTTGGAAGGTATGGTCCCTGATAATTAGTTGTGATGGAGGAGGAGAAATCTTAATTGTTTAAGGGGTGCAAGGGAATTGGGAATCTTTCCAGAGAGTATGTTTCCACTGATGTCCAAGAGACCAAGTCGTTGTAAATTTTCGAAGTCATCAGGGATGTCTCCTTGTAATTTGTTGTTTCCTAAAACTAATCTTTCTAAAATTTTAAGGTTTCTTAAAGATGGAATCCTAACATTTAAAGAATTTCCAGATAAATTTAGATAGGTTAGGCTGGTAAGATTTCCTATATGTGGAGGGATGTTCCCTTCTATCAAGTTGTTTGCTAATGTTAAGTAAGACAAATTGGTAGAAAGTTTTCCTATGGCAAGGGGTAAGACACCAGCGAGTTTATTGTCTCTCATGTCTAGTTCTTTTAGGTGGGAACAATTGGTAAGGGCTATAAGAAAAGGCATGGTTGTAGCACTGCCACTATTAAGCTGATTAGAATGCAAATATAATCTTTCAAGGAGGGATAGCTTACCTAATGTTGTTGGAACACTCCCACTCAACATGATGTTGCTTAGTAGGAGGTGTTTGAGTTTTGAACAATTTCCAATGGAATTTGGTATCTTTCCACTAAGTTGATTTCCCCATAAATAAAGGTCACTCAAGTTAACCAGATTTGTCAAAGAAGAGGGAATGGAGCCTGATAACTCATTCTCATGGAGATAAAGGGTTTGGAGACTAGCGAGTTGGCCCAATTCTTGTGGAATGCTACCAATGAGTTTGTTTTCCGAAATAAGCAAGTTAACCAAAGTGGAGATATTTGACAAAGAAGGGGGAATGGAGCCTGATAATTCATTGTCAAAAAGGCTAAGGGTTTGGAGACTAGTGAGTTGGCCGAATTCTTTTGGAATGCTACAGGTGAATTTATTTATAGGCATTTCCAAGTAAACCAAAGTAGAGATATTTGACAGAAATTTGGGAATGTGACCTGACAATCCACAATAACACAAGTAAGACCATTTTTAAATTTCTAAAATAGTCAACGCCTAGAGATTTCCAAAGGAAGACGAATAGTACCTGTGAAGTTGTTTGCAGCTAAGTAAAGTGTGTTCAGATGTATGAGGGAGCCAAACTCTTCCAAAATACTTCCAGTGAGATTATTGTAGCTGAGCGCCAAGCGAGCCAAATTTGTGCAATTGCCGAGATCACTCGGAATGTTTCCCTCCAATTGATTGCGGTGCAACCAGAGCTCCCTCAAACGAAAAAGGCGTCCCAGTTGATGTGGGATATGACCGTGGAGGATATTTTCTCCAAGTTCAAGTGATTGGAGATTATTGAGAAGGCCCAATTCTTCAGGAATGCTTCCTGCGAAAGCTTGTTTGTGAAAAATTAAGTCACTCAAATCTTTTAAGATATTTGATAAAAAGGGAGATAATTTTTGCAATCTCTAAAATAATCAAAACTGAAAGGTATCCAAAGGAAGAAGATTCATACCTGTGAGAATGTTGGCTCCTAAGTAAAGCAGATGCAGATGTGTTAGGGAACCCAGCTCATGGGGAATACTTCCAGTCAGATTGTTGTGGGAGAGCGCCAAGTGAGCCAAATTTGTACAATTGCCCAGATCACTTGGAATGTTTCCCTCGAATAGATTGCGGTGCAACCAGAGCTCCCTCAAACGGAAAAGGCGTCCCAGTTGACGTGGGATATGACCGTGGAGGGAATTTTCTCCAAGTTCAAGTGATTGGAGATTAATCAGAAGGCCCAATTCTTCAGGAATGCTTCCTCCGAAAGCTTGTTTGTGAAAAATTAAGTCACTCAAAATCTTTTAAGATATTTGATAAAAAGGGAGATAATTTTTTGCAATCTCTAAAATAATCAAAACTGAAAGGTATCAAAAGGAAGAAGATTCATACCCGTGAGAATGTTGGCTCCTAAGTAAAGCTCCCTCAAACGGGAAAGGCGTCCCAACTGATTTGGGATATGACCATGGAGTGCATTGCTTGAAAGATCGAGTGTTTGGAGATTAGTGAGCAGGCCCAATTCTAGTGGAATGTTTCCTGCAAGATAGTTTGTGAATGAAATTTCTCAAGTCACTTAAAGCTTTTAATTTATTTAACCAAAAAGTGAGAGAATGTTTTGCAATTCCTAAAATAATGAAAACTGAGAGGTTTTCAAAAGAAGACGAAGAGGAATGATACCTGTGAGAATGTTGGCTCCTAAGTAAAGTTGTTGCAAATGTGTTAGGGAACCCAGCTCATGGGGAATACTTCCAGTCAGATTGTTGTAGGAGAGCGCCAAGTGAGCCAAATTTGTACAATTGCCCAGATCACTTGGAATGTTTCCCTCGAATTGATTTCTGTCCAACCAGAGCTCCCTCAAATGGAAAAGGCGTCCCAACTGAGTTGGGATATATCCGTGGAGGGAATTGTTATAAAGAGCAATGTAATGGAGAAAGGACAAATTGTCGAGGTAAGGAGAGATGGTGCCCTGCAATTCCATGTCAGAGAGGTCGAGAGAGACGACTCTGTCCATGTGACGGCGGCTGCAGGTGACGCCGAGCCAGTTGCAGAAGGGGAGTGCGAGACTCCAGTTGGCCAGGGTAGCATGAGGATCACTACTTATTTTGTTTTTGAAAGCTAAGAGAGAGTGTCGATCGTCATGAAATGAATGCGAAGAGGAGGAGGAGATGGAGATGAAGATGAAGGAAAAAGTGAAGATGAAAAAGAGGAAATGAAGAGGAAAAGAAAAAGAGAGGAACGACATGGTGCTGGAAATGGAAATGGAAATGAAATGGTGGAATAGCTGGGTGGAAATGAAATGGTGGAATAGCTGGGTGTCTGGCGCTCACATTTTGCATGTGCTGTAATGCTGAGCTGTGTCCCCAAAACTACCTTTTACTCCAGTAACTCACAAAGTTTATCCCAGCATTGTTCACTCAGGATATTAATCTTCATCAACTTCCTGTACACTTCGTTGACTTCAGTATATCTGGAAAATGTTGGCTAGGTGATGAATAGATTTGGAATTGCATACTGAATGTCTTGATTGTATTACAATGCTTCCAGAAAAGCTTTTCCTGTCATACTGAGTCTTCCAGCTATAACCTTTGAACTATCTCTTGCCTTGGTCATAATCTGATCATTGTAATCTAACCACGTGTTGAGCTTGTCGTTAATCACTAACAAGTTTGGAAGTCCTTTCTTTTAGAGAAGTTCGAGTTTGGCAAAGAACTTTTGTATACCTGTGTTCATAATTCGGCCCTTCTCTTCAAGTTTTCTCATAATATTTCCTTTAGTCAACAGTTTCCTGACTTCCAAAATTGTTTCAGTCATGTCTTCAATTTCCAACTCTTCCAATTCCTAACTGTTCTTGGAGTTTAGAAATTTGATAAGCTCAATGGCTTCATTTGGTTTATCTCCCAGTTGCTTTTTGACTTGCTCGATGGCTTCATTTGACCATTCAATCAGCCTTTGTTTCTAAAAAATGATTTGGATTGAAGGCCAAATGTCCTCCATGTCTTGATTGATCCTTTTCCAGATATTTTCCTTTACATGTGCCAATGTATTGCCCATGGTACAATCTTTCTCCATTTTCTGCAATCTTTGGGACAATGTCTTGGACTTTTGTGTTTTTGTCATGTAGACATTTTCAAACCTTATACTCTACTCCTGTAAAATATTTACCTATAGCTTCAACTTCTTTAGCTCTTCTTCCTGTATAGACATGTTTTCCATTGATTGAGCTAACTTAACCGAGTCATCAACAACTGATGTGGGAAGCACAATAGAAGATGATGTTCCCGCCGTCGTGATTGTCGTAGGGAAACCTGTTTGTAGTAGAGATGCAATGGGAACTGCATCAAGAGGAACAACTACAAGTTGTAAAATTTATTCCTTTTCCTTTATTAACTTGTCTAATTCTGCTTCCATTGCTTTTATCTATGCACCTTGTTCCATTAGAAGCTTCAACATCTCTTCCTTTTGTAGCTCTATATCTCCAAGTTCCTTGGCTTGGGGGTCTTCTGTCACTGGAAACTTCAATTGTTTCTTTAAGGCCGCAATGTCACCATGTTAGGTTTATGGACTTTAGGAGCCCCGTAAATTCTAGGAATAATGGAACTATTAGGGATGATTTTCTTTTTTGTGACATCATCTAAGGATGATCCTTTGATTTTCTTAATTACTTCGCGCATGATTTTCTCACTGGGATCTTTGTTTATTATTTTATAGCATCCACTATTGTTTAGATGATCTTCCATTTAATTGTCATAATCACTTATGTTCATGATTACAGTAGCGTTGCCCTTGTCAGCCTTTAGGATGACTATGTTTTTATTTTTTCTTAGGTTGTTTAAAGCTATTCTTTCTTCTATGGAAATGTTAGATGTGGGAGGTTTGGCAGTTCTCAAAATTTTAGCAATATCTTGTCTGATTTCTTCACTTTTTGCTATTTCTAAGTTTTTAATGGCAGCTTCGATATTACTGATAACCTCTTCTACAGGAATTTTATTAGGGGTTATGGAAAAATTCAGCCCTTTTTTCAAGATAGATTCAGCTGCATGATCTAGGATGATGTCAGATAAGTTAATGACTTGGGCTTTGTTAGAATTCATGATCAGATTGGGATGAGGGTTTTGTGTTTTTTATCAGGGAGATGGGTTGTTAGCCAAGTTTTTAGATTTATCCACATTATTATTTATATCAGCGCTATTTTTATTCGGAGAACTGTTTTGTATGTTGCCTTGCCTACCGATTATGCCTACGTTGCTAATATTCCTGATTCAAGTAAATGCCCTGAATAAACTTATTCACCGAACCATTATTGACGGGGGGCATATACTTGTATTATGTATATGAATTGCTGGAAAACACTTGGCTCACCTCCTTTTTCACCTTCACCAACAACATTAAAATCTTTTGACGGTCGCACATATACGCCTTGTGGAATATTGAGTAATCTGCAAATCAAACTAGGAGGCAAAACAGTAACTGTTGAAGTTGAGGTTGTTGATGAACACCTTGACTACAACATTTTGCTAGGAAGACTATGGGTTTATGTTATGGCTGTTGTGGTTTCAACTTACTTTCGTACAATTGCATTCCCTCATAAGGGTGGAATCATAGTTATTGACCAACTCGCCTTCTTCACCTCTAGTTCATAGGCTATTGGAAGCATTCCATTAGTACATGGACCCTCGCTATCTCTTCAAAACAATGGTGTAGGTCTCTTCAAGGATCCTTCCCTAATGGGTACTTTTTCACTACCGTCACCATCAAACTTGGCGGAAGTGGTAAAAGTTGAGACTTACAACATGATATCTTCCACTTCATCTGACTTAAGGAAGATTACCAATAGTTCTAAAGTTGATAGTAATACTGAAATCATGTCGCTAAGCCCTATTGAGCTTGCATAGCAATCAATATTTTGGCTTGTGCGGCGAACCCAAATCCATCTTCACCAATTGTATGCGTATATTGTTCATTAGTATATTTTCTACTGATGAAGGAATCATCCAATCAATGATGACAGAAGAAGAACCATGGGAAGATTATCATCATCGTTCCCATCTTCCAGATCACATAGAAGATTATTCAAATGAACTTAATCACCCTTCAGTTGTTGATTTCCTTTCGAATTCTATTTTCATAGATACAGTAGATTCTGAGCGAAACCTGTCAAATATCAAAGAAACAATTTCTATTAATATTTTGACCAAACCTAAGATGTAGAAAACATTCATGTTGGAAAATCTTGTTCTCCATCAGAGCTTGATATTTACCATGCTCTCTTTTGTGAATTCCGAGATATATTTGCTTGGTCATATGAGGAGATGCTAGGAATTGACTCTAGTTTAGTTGAACATGAAATCAAAATGTATCCTGATGTCAAACTAGTGTGACAGTGCCTTCATCATGTTCATCCAAAGAAGGTTGTTGCAATTAAAATAGAAGTTGAAAAAATTTTGCATGCTGGTTTCATTTACCATGTTCCTCTTACTGATTGGGTTTCCAATATTGTTCCTGTCATGAAGAAACAAGGGACAATATGAGTGTGCGTCGATTATAGGGATGTTACTCAGGCTTGTCCATTCCGTTTATCAACCATATTATTGATGAATGTGTCGAATGTGAAATATTCTCATTTATGGATGGTTTTTCCGGCTATAATCAAATCAATATCCACCCAGAGGACCAATCTAAAATTGCTTTTATTTGTCCATGGGGCACATTCACTTATAGGAAACTCCCTTTTGGTTTGAAAAATGTAGGGGAAACTTTTCAGAGGGCAATGAATTATGTCTTCCATGGAATCAAACATATTTTCCAACCATACCTTGATGATTTACCTGCTCATTCACGAAAGCGTTCTGATCACCCGCAGCATTTGAGAGCTATATTTTTAGGGTGTCGACACTACAAAATATGACCCAATCCACACAAATGTGTGTTTTTTGTTGGTTCTGGTCGTTTTCTTGGATTCGTAGTGTCTAAGGAAGGAATTCGACTCGACCCACTTAAGGTTCAGGCAATTCTTGACTTGCCTCCACCTTCAAATCTACTTCAGTTATAGACTCCAAGGGAAGGCTAACTTTCTGAGGAGGTTCATTCCCAATTATGCTGAAATGGCTAAAGCATTTACTCGTCTATTGAAAAAGAGGATTCCCTTCCATTAGGATCAGGTAGCCCAAGCTTCCTTTGATGCTCTCAATTATACCTTGGTTATAGCATCATTAATATATTCCCAGAATTATCAAAATGACTACTTCCTATATCTCGCCACTATAGATACAACCATTGGAATGGTTTTAGTCCAAGAGGAAGATGGGATTGAACATCCAATATATTATTTGAGTCGCAATCTCAATGATACAAAAGTTAAGTACTCTTACGTCGAAAAGTTAGCTCTTCCTGTTGTTCAAGCGATACAAAGATTTCACCACTATATCATGCTCCGAAAGACCACTATCATTTTGGATTGCAACCCTATGACATAGATTTTATCATGTCAATTGCTGGGGGGAAAATAGTCAAAATGGATCGTCATTTTGCAGGAATTTGATTTCGAATTCATCAAATCCAAATTAAAGAAATCTCTTGTTTTCGTTGAGCTTCTTTGTGACCTTCCCTCGAATACCATTGATTCAACTTCAAAACCATCAATTATGCATGAGTCTTTGTTCCTAATTTCATCATCTAACCCGTGGTATGGAGATATACTAATTTATCTCCAGACCCAAACTTTCTAGCCTGATACCTCTCACTCCCAACAACAACATATATAATACCAAGCCAAAGCTTATCTGATCATTGGCGACACTCTTTATCGTCATGGTATCGATACGATTTTATGAAGGTGCCTCACTCATGAGGAAGTCAAGAAAGTTTTGAATGATTTCCATTCAGGTGCTTGTGGTGGACACTTATCTGGTTATGCTATCGCGCAGAGAATTCTCCGCGCTGGTTATTTTTGGCCTACCATGTTCAAAGATTGCACTATTTCCATCAGAAGCTATCATGCATGCCATATTTATGACCGTAAATCTAGATTACCACCTACACCATTGCATCTTGTCATCGCTGTTGGACCATTCACCAAATGGGGCATTGACTTCATGACATGTAACGCCACCTTGGCTGGGGGGCATGGGTACATAGTAGTCATTGTTGACTATTTCACAAAATGGGCTGAGGCGATGTCAACATTAAACAACAGTGGCAAGACGACTACACTTTTCCTTTTCAACCATGTTGTTGCCCGGTTTGGTGTACCATAGGCTAGAGTTGCAAATCATGGGTCGCATTTTCGCAATCACATGATGAGTGAGTTAAATGCCAAGTTAGGACTTTCACATCATAGTTCTACTCCTTATTATCCACAAGCTAATGGAAAAGTCGAGGCCATCAATAAAGTCCTGAAGCAAATGCTTCAAAGAATGATAGGGGTTCATAAATGAAACTGGCATTTAATCTTGTATCCTACTTGTGGGCATATCGAACCTCGGTTAGGAATGCAACTGGATTCACACCCTTTCAATTGGTGTATGGTCTGGAGGAAATCTTGCTAATACAATGTGAAATTTCATCTCTTAAACTCGTGATTGACCTATTACCCAACACTTCTAATGAAGAAGCACGTTTCTTAGAACTCATCCATCTGGATGAAACCTGTCGTGAAGCCTTATTGGCTAACAAAGAACATAAGAAATGAATCAAGGCGCAATACGACAGAAGGAGACCTGGTCTTGCTTTATGATCAGGAAGCTGATAAACTAGGAGCAGGAAAATTTGAACCACTATGGATGGGTCCTTGTATTTTCAAGCGTGTTTTGGTAAAAAGCACCTACGAGTTGGTGGATTATGATGGAATTCCATTGTCAATGCCTTGAAATGGGTTGTACTACAAACGTTACTATGCTTAATTTAGTGTAGTAAAATCACTGTATATATGCTTTAATTGCATGTGTGTGTGTCAATGTAGCTTTTAGATTTTTCATGTGGTTAAGTAATCCGCTTTGCATTTGTTATAGATGTCGGAATATTTGGAACCATTTGTTGGTTACGTCGATGGTGCTAGTCATAGTACGCAGAACCTATCTTTTGTAGCATTGGCCATTTTTGCTACAAGTGGCAAGTTAGTGAGTTTTCAAGGGATTTGCGTCGGTCGTTCGACGAACAATATCGTTGAGTATAGCACATTGATAGAACTTCTCTCTGATGCCATTTCACTTGGCATTCATCGAATCATCGTTAGGCTGGACTCACAACTCATCGTACTACAACTAACAAACGTTTATACCGTCCGAAACCCAACAATTCTTCGTATGTTCCTTAGAGTTCATATTTTGGAAAGACATTTTGAGTACATTCAATATCAACATATTTACATAAACTTTAACATATTAATCGATTCATTAGCAAACTATGTGTTAAACAGAGATTTGCGACACATGTAAAGAAAATTTTAAATTCACACCATTAGTTGAATAGGATCGCACATAACCATATATAAAAGCTCTGAAAGTAAAATAGATAGATGTTTTTAAAAGTTTTTACAAAATTTGTGTCCAAGACATGTTTTTTGATCTGACCTAAAAGCTCAAAATGCATGCAAAAATCATCCTAAGTAGAGCTAGTGATGCTCATGATAACAGGTCACAACCTAAGCTATCATTCACAAGAGCCGCATCCAACAGCCAGGAATACCAATAGGATGGCGCTACAGCCTCATAGGTAACTCCTCGATCTAGACATTCGGAATACCAAGGGTTAATCCCTCTACATGATCGTGTAACTCTACTAATGTCTCGGCCAAATCCAGATCTTGGAGAACTGCCCTCCCAACATTACTCCATTTTGGTCCACCTGCCTCTTATTGGTGTCTCATAGGTCAAAAAGTACCAACATTTGCATGCATGATAACTATTTTAGTTTAGTCTTGGAAACATCAAAACACAAAAGCATGTAGAAACTTAAAAATCAAAAAACATTTGTTCAAAAAACAATTTACCTATAGCACCACATTGAGCGCCCACTGGTAAACTCAATTCTGGATCTCCACGAAAATCCATCCCTATGTATGGATTCTCCTCGATGAAAATGTGTTGTCGATCGATCTAATTGAAGAATGCAGTAGAAAATGTAATTGATGACTGATCAACATGTCTAGCCATAAATTGACCCACCTCTACAGTCATGGATCTGTAGGACCAGCTATACCCAGTGCTACATGCTGAGGTTGTCTCAATGGAATTCTCTATAAGGTAAAAGAAATTAAGAGCGATCCATAGCTAAAGTTCTTTTTCTTACCACTTTTTACCTTTGTCAGCTACTCTTTCAGTGAAGAAAGTACTGCCTCACACCAGTTGAATAAAGTTGGCTCAAGACACTCAAGTGCATATTGCATGTATGATCTGTTCGCCAGATGAACTATCACACTTCCTACCAACTTTGCAATGGTGAAAAGGATTTTTCTTAGGGGAAAATCATGAATATCTTTGATTATTATCTTTCCATCCTTGCTAGGCTGTGTACCTGGCCAAAAAAATTGTCGAACATAGTCCCTCACTGATTCCCCTCCACAGGAAGAACCAGAAAGAGATATGGGGGCACCACATCTCGACAACCCTGTAAGAAAGTAAACATCATCGATCATAATAGGGACCACTTTATCCCTTATGTGAAAATCCTGATCCATTGGATCCCATGCATGAACTAGGAACTGCAATAGTTCTGATTGTTGCCTCATTCCAAACAACCTAAAGTTTTTGATCAACCCATAGTTTCTGAGGGCCTCAACTGTACCCGGGTCATTTAGGGCAACCATGTCTTGTTCTTCATGCTCTCTTTCTCGCCAAGTAATAGATATTATAATCTGATGAAAGCCTAAAATCAAACCATAAGCTTAGTTAGGATCCATTTCATGCAAAAAACCAGAGAAATTTTGGGCCAAACAGGTGAAACAAGTTTTTGAAACTCGCCTAGCGCAACCCAAGCGAGGAGACAATGCACTGCAATGCAGATAGCCTTCTATATGGGCGCTCCCCAATGTAGTTTTCGGGATGGAAGCCTGCACTGATCCCAGGGTGAAATATTCTAACCCCAGGGGCCCTAAAAACCCTAAAAACTTGCATGAAATTGTAAAAGCATGACATGAAAAGAAAAAGGAGGGGTAGATCTCCTACCTAGTCGAGGTAAAAACAGGGTTAAAGCACAAACTGAATGGTAAATATCAAATCGTGAAAATAACATGGTAAATTCTTGTTTTTATGTTTATTCATGATCATTAAATGAGTAAAATTTAGTAACTACCTATTTTTACCAATGAAACAGGTATGTTTAATCTGTTTAGTGTTTCTTTGAACAGATTTACATTTGACTTACGGAATTGGACGTGCACGATCGTGAATTGTATTTTGACCACAAAGCATACTTTTATCTCTTTTTCGAGCTCTCTTAAACATTGAAAAA
The DNA here is from genome assembly GCA_000404065.3 of Pinus taeda. Lineage (NCBI taxonomy): Eukaryota > Viridiplantae > Streptophyta > Pinopsida > Pinales > Pinaceae > Pinus > Pinus taeda. The sequence goes on from APFE030749738.1 coordinate 13,611, forward strand.
GGAACCTCCTTTGAGTCCTCTTTAAGCTCTTTTCAGACTCTCGAAATATGAAAACATTGTCGAGCGATTGTCCTTTTTAGCTCATTAACGGATTGGAAACGACATCTACTTAGTATAAGTTTAACCCTTTTCCAAATTGAGATAGATTGTTTACAAAAAAGGAATGCGTTGATCATAGTCAATAGGTTCTCTCTTGTATCGTTTTACGCTTTTTCAGACTTGAGAGACAAATTTACGAAAAAGAACTTGTGGAGTTTTCTTTTTGTCCCTTTCCAAAATCTCTAAACATGAAAAGGACCGAGTTATCATTGTCTTTAAACTAGTTAAAACACAAACTTGTCCATCATGACAAGATTGAGTTTCACCTTCACCGGACTCGTTAATGCATCACATAGAAATGGATTCACCCGAAGGGTGGAATTATACAACAAGCATATGTTATCCTCATCAAGCTTGATAAAAATAAATAGGTACTCGTCAGCAATGACTAGGGAAAAGGGGAAAGGGGTAAACCACTTTATGGCAGTAGGTCGCTCTTGATCATGACACTTTCATTTCATCACTGTGACTATTTGGGTTGGGTAATCTCCTTGATGGTCATTATACCATGGTCTATCATACCATCCATTACTTTGGTTTTGGGTCAATGCTGCCAATCCATTCAGTGTCGCCGACATGTTTAAGAGAAGTCACTCAGTTTAAATTCATCCTTCGCAATACTCGTAAACCTTCATTTTCATGACCGCCATTCCTGAACCTTGTGTCGTCAGTCACATTCCGTCTCCAAAAATCATTACACTCATTTCGTGTCGTTGATGTGGGATACATCAAGGTCCTCCTGTGGTGAGTCGCTTCTTGTTAACATCAGCACATTATCTAAGAAGTTGACTTAGAAACACCCTTCCAGTACCTTGAGGCTTGCATACATCAAGGCAGGTTTCTTGCTTCTGGCGATAGGTTGACATCACTGGCCTTTGACGAAAAGACTTTGTATGGTGTTCGACATCAAAACATCCATTCACACCATGCAGAATGTATTGTAGTACCTTGAGGATCATTATCATTATCGGTTATTTCTCCCACATCTATTAATGGCTTACATCATTGTTTGGTAATGAGACGGTGTCTTCCCATGCTCAACTTCAGATCACATATTCACATGGTTAGACTCATACTTGAGTGAACGATTGAACAAGATAGAAGACCCCAAATCTAGTTTCATCCATCCGGGCTGTGATTTCAGGAAATGTACCAAATCATCCGTACAATGGATTTACATTGATGGTCATCCTATCATGGGTCTATTTCTGTAGACGACTAATATGTACTTGTAATGAAAGTTTATATGTTGAGCATGGGTATGCCTTCCCTTAGCAATTCAAGAGAAAAAACCAAAATATCATGATATTATGTATCATAATCGATGCAAGTCATCATCCTCTTCAGAACCTCCTCATCACATCGTAAATCATATCACTTGACATTAACATTTTCGACTTCATGCTTTAGGGGGCATCTTTTATAGATCCATTTGGGCACATCACTCCCATCATTCAAATCAATACTATTAGGGCTCATCAAACCCTAATTCAGTTGCTACATGCCCTAGACAAGTCATCACTTTGAATGCCTCCTTCCCTGGGAGTTTCTTGGCTTGAAGCCCTCCAGAAATGCCTCCTTGAGGGACCAGCGCAGCCTTGGTTAAGGGTAAGAGTGCTTTAATGCAGGTAGGCCCATGTCAGGGTGCTTTCCAGAGCACTTAGACCCACTTTGACCTGTGTTGGGCGAGATTAAGAGAAATCATCATAGGGTTCTGGGAATATTCTTATCTTCTAGAGCCATCTAAAAGATTCCCACACTTATCATCTCCTATGAGCTCGAAATTGGATAGGGAATGAGTTAGGTAACCTCCTATCCTCTCATCCCTTCCTCCATAGAAACTAACTGTAAGTTTGGAAGGCCATTCAATACCCTCATTTATGACCAAACCACCATCATTTTCCTATAAATTGAGCACTCATCTAAGTGATTAGGGGCTGGACTTTGAGAATTTGTAAGGAGATATTATTGGTGTGAGGTTTGAGATTGTAAGCAAGTTTGTTATGCTACCATAGTGTTGTGCCTTTTATGTGATGTTGGTTGGAACCCAAGCTGGAAGAGTGACAATGGATTAGACTTCATGGTTGTAATGCTTCCTACGATTTAATAAAGTTGTTTACACCTTTTCCCATATTCTTTTCTTTATGTGTGATGATTATATGTTTAAATTCTTTCGATTCCATTTTCTTATAGTAGATAGATCTCTTGCTTTGATTGGTTTTTGTCCTCTGTTTATGATTGCAGGTACTTGTCGAGCGGATTAAGTTTGAGAATGAGCGAAGGGAGCCAAACAAAGGAGACAAAGGGAAAGTGAAATATAACAAGTAGGTCCCTTGTCTTATTTATCTTCTATAGAAAAAGGTTAAGCACTTTAAATCTGTTGTTTTAGGTGTACCTACCCACCTAGGGAAATTGTGTTTATCCCTAGATGTAAAATTCCAAATTGTGTTTAAATCGGAAGTCCATGCCCTTGTGGAAGAATCCTGCATTCATAAGTCTATCCTAATAACCCTCAACTCCACATTCTTTACCTTGATTCCTAATGGAAAATCAGCTAACTCCCCAGACAAATTTCAGCCTATATCCCTTTGCAATGTCATTTACAAAATTATCTCCAAAGTCCTTGCCAATCGGTTGAAATCCATCCTGCCTCTCCTTATCTCTCATCACCAATCCGGTTACGTGGAACGCAGGAAAATTGTGGATAATATCATCCTTTCTCACGAGCTCATCCACTCTCTCAAAATCCAAAAGAAACCTCATATGGTGATTCAATTAGACATGTCCAAATCCTTTGGCAAGATTAGTTGGGATTACATGAGACAAGTTTTGGCTGTGTTTGGCTTCCTCAAGGATAATATCAAATGGATCATGGCAATGGTGTCAGGTGCATTTTTCTTCATCTTCATGAATGGTTCCCCTTTGCCACCCTTCTAGGGGTATCAAGCAAGGGGATAATATTTCTCCCTTTCTCTTTGTCATCATGGCTGAAGGGCTAAGCCGCTCAATTACTGTTTCTTTGCATGCTAACAAGCTCTCAGGTCTTCAACCTCATGCCTCTGCTCCACCCTCCATGCACGAGAAATTCATGGATGACACGTTGCTCATGAGGCTCCTGACTATTAGAGAATCTTCCGCTTTCAAGACCATTCTATCCTATTTTTTTGCGGCCTCTGGCACCACCATTGACCCAGAGAAATCCAAGTTTTTCTTCTTTAATACCCCTCTGCCTATCCACAAGAAAATTTCTAGGCTCCTTCACTTCCCCATTAGTACCCTCCCCTCCAATTACCTTGGGGTCCCCTTGACAGACAGGCCACTTTCCCGAGCTACTTGGGAAGGCCTAATCAACAAGCTTTAAAAAAGAATTTCCAATTAGACCTTCAGATCTCTCAATCTGGCCAATCGTCTCGTCTTAGTAAAATATGTTTTATAAGCAATCCCACTTTATTTGTACTTGGATCTAGTTGCTCCAAAAGTGATCTCCAACAAAATCAGAAACTTGCAAAGGAATTTATTATGGAGAGGAGCAGAGGAAAAGAAGAAATGGGCTCTTGTTGCATGGGAAAAAAATTTCAGCCCAAAAAAGACAGCGGCCTTGGTGTTAGAGACACAGACCTCCTCGGGAAGGCCCTGGGAGCCAAAACTCTATGGAGATGGATTGCAAACCCTAACTCCCCTTGGGGAATCCTTTGGAAAGCTAAGTATACCCCTTCCCTCTCGCAGGAAAAAAATATCAGGTTTAATGGCAGCATCAAAGGATCAGTTATCTGGAATCAAGCATGGGAGAATAGGGCAATCATTCAAAAAACATAGTTTCGTGGAGATTGGAAACAGAGACAAGGCTTTCTTCTGGGAGTATCCTTGGAAACAAAGGTTTGAACTTGATCAAGATCAATACCGACATGAAAAATAAAGGTAGGACCAGAGCTAACCATTATTTGAAACCAAGGGTGGTTGGGGATAGATGGAGAATCCGGCTGGATCAAGAGGACTAGGCTCCCCACATTAATCATCAGGCTTGGCCTGATTTCACATCAGAACTTCAAAAATGATAGATCCTCCATGACTCCTCAGAGGATAAAATCTGATGGGGAAAAAATCAGTTGGTCACTTCAATTTAAGTGAAGCCTACAAATACATAGCCAAGCTTGATTAACTTCAACCTGACCCAAAATGGAATTCTCTCTGGGATAAGAAACTTTGGCCTAAAATTGTTATTCTCCTATGGCATGTTCTGCACAGGAAGATCTTAAATTGGGACAATCTAAGGAGAAAGGGCTTCATTGGTCCTTCCAAATGCCATCTTTGTTAGCAAGAGGAATAAACCCCCAATCATCTCCTCAATGAAAGTCCATATGCGTCCAAACATTGGCACTAGGTATTCGTGGTCTTTAACAGTTCGGATCGAGATCCCTCCTCCCTCCTCCCTTGTGCGGCTGTCGCCATCCCGTCACATCCCCTCTACAAGGCTCCTCCTCCTCTTCCTCATCTTCGTATTTCACACGCTTCCCCTTCCTGCCCCACCTCTCTGCTTCATGCCTCCCTTGATCCTCAGGCTTCTATTTATTTCCCCCTCACCCTTCTCCCTCCCATCATTCCCGCTACTCCCACACCCCCCTGCTCTTCCTCCACTCTCTAGTTCCTCTCGCTCCCCAACCCCTCTCTTTCACTCATGGCCCTGAAGCGTTGTTCCATTCCAACCTCCAGTCAGGGGGGCAAGCATAGTCACTCAGCCACTCGATGGCATTCTCTAGGTTCCCCCCCCCAACTACTCGCACTAAGACCTCCGTGAGGCACGCAACCTTGAACTACATGGTGGTCGTAAACCCGGAAGCTCAAGAGCGCATTGCCAATCTGGAAGCCCAAACTAATTTTCTTTGCAAAGAGGTTGCATCTGATGAAATAGATGTGAACTTTGCCTGGATCCCTTATCCTGCCCTCATCAAAGTGCACGAGAACTTTTATGCGCACACCATAGAAACATGTTGGCAAATGAAAACAATCATGGGTCTTGTAATGCAGGAGCAGGAGGAGCACACTAAGGCACTTGAAACCAAGATTGACAGCCTTACGAAAAATTTTGTTATCTATGTTGAAGCCGTCCACCATTGTCATTTCATTACTCGGGACTCTCCGTAGTACACTGTCATCAAGAAGAAATCGACAACGAAACTCCATTCAGCAATTGAAGATTCACCAAGTATCAAGAAAGAGATTGTTGGAGCCTCCTCCAGTCGTCTAAACACTACTGCGCCGCAGGAGGGGAGTACTCAGCAGACTCCCATCAACCTGGATGAAGACCCAGTCACCACCAACCAAGAATGAATACGACAAGTCTTTTTTGTCTCTTTTCCCTCGCAGAGGCCTGTCTGTTGCAGACTTCTCAGTCTCGGAAATAAACACCCCAATCCTAGTCAGTATAGCAATAACTATTATCTGTACTATCTTTTTTGAGTATGTTGTAAAAAGGGTTCCTTTTTGGTTCCTGGAAATTCTTCATTGTATCTATCATAGGCTACAACACCCAATTTTGCCAAAGTTTCAATCTAAAAGGAGAAATATTGAAGCCAAAACAGAGTATTCTGTTGGTCCTTGTGTCGGGCTCTCTCCCCCGCACAAACCAACCAATGTAATTACTCACTTCTTTCAGTAATATATTACATCTTATTCACAAAAAAAAATATTATGGTATATTTCCATGAGTGAATTAGTGGAAAATGGATGTAAGGGAGCTTGAAGATTACTTTGAAGAGGTTGGAAGATAAATTCTGGTGTAATTACGAATGAGATTTCATTATTTGGGAAATTACAGCCTTCTTGCTAGGGAGATCCCTAAGATGACACCATGTAACAAATTCTAGGAAGACATGAGTTTGGGGAAAAATAAATTGAAGTAAGAATGACTCCCAAATACTTAATTCATCACTGTTATCTATTTTTTTTCCCAATTATGAAGTTCATACAAGTCGAACTCACACTGGCTTTCTACTATTTTATACTGTGTGTCTACAAAAGGAAATTCATCTAGGTTATATATAGGAGGTAATACATGATTTTCAACGACCATTTTCGCCTTTCCTTTATGAAGTGACATCTTTGACTGTAATGGAGGCTAAGGAAATAGAGTTACCAGACTGCAATTGATCGATTACAAACAAGAATGGTGTTGCGGAGGGCATTGGTGCACTTGAAAATAGTTGGGACAAACCTGCATAGATCAAACGAATGGCAAAAGGGACTAATGCAGGGTGATGCAGGGCTTTAAAAGGAGAGCAGCGAGATTAATAGAAACATTACCATTTTTGGAGCGTCACATTAAAAGAATTAAATGTTGGCAGGATTCATTAATGGCCAACGTCCATATGACTATTGGCAGGAAGATTCAATAATTAACAGTAATGTGGCATGGACGATGGGTCACGTGCCATGAATGAAGCGGGAGAAGGCAGGAGCAGGTGGTGCTTTTTTTTGTGTTACATGGGTGGTGAAAACGATAAGTGGTAAAGGAAGGGAGGGCCCCGTAGTCATTGTGGAACTGCCACATGGTTTTCGGCAGTTTCTACATCGTCCTCCGCCGTTGATCCTGGCGAGGATGATCTCGGCCATTCAACACACAAGAACTTTATTGAAAGGCAACAATACATCACATCAGCATTTATTTGCAACTTTAATCAAAATATTTTGCTAACTAATCAAAATTTACCATAATAAAAAACTTAAGGTGGCATTTTAACTAGCGCGCCCTTTGGGGATTTTTATTTTTATTCATTTTTCACATATGTTCTTTTATTCCCTTTTTATTTTTCCTCTATTTTTCTTTATTTTTCTATTTTCATAATTTTTCTATTTTTCTTTTTGCTGTTTTATTCTTTTCTTTTTCTATTTTTCTTTTTCTTTTCTCTCCTTTTTCTATTTTTTCTTTTTAGAAGGATAAAAACAATTAAAAGTAAAAATTAAGTTACAACATACCTCATGATAAATAGCTGGATAATCATACCTTGATCACTATATTTATAGGACCCTAACAAGGGCTACCATAACCTTCTCAATCCTTGATTGAAATTTTTCTTCTCATTGATATATTTCCAAAGGGGTATTATGCACCATAACTGGAGTTTATATGTGTAATTTATAGCCCTCGAAAATTGATGTGTTTACTAGACTCCTCAATGTCCACGTTCCTTCCACCATTTCGTCTCTAAGGGTTAGGGTTTTACATCTTTTGATTTTTTACCTCTTAGGTTTTAGTACTTTGTGTTAAAAAGTACATTGCAATATCTTATAATGGAAAATATTTTATAAATGAGGATAGCCAACACTTATCTTAATAGATAAACTACCACCATTCTAGATAGTTTGTATTTATTTGCATTCTTAGTCTTTTTCCATTTAATTTATTTATAGAATTTGGTTCTCTCCATTTTATTGTGCTTTATACACTATTTTTGTGTATTTCCATTCATATCCTTGTATTTCATTTCAACCTTGATCCGTATTGGATCATTATATTTTTTTTCATCCATATTGATGCTTTCATAGTGGAAAATGTGGAGGAATAAACTCATAGGACCATTTTTACTAGCAGGATCGAGTTTGGGAGTAGGGTTTGAAACCTTTTAGGAGCATTTTGAGGCATCAAACAACTTTTTTTGGGGGGTAAATTTTTTTGCTTTAGCATAACACATTTCCTTCATATTTTGCACATAGTGACCTTCCCAACATCGCAAAAATTACCTCAATCAAAGTTTGTATGCAAAATTTATGCCACTCAGAAGTTTACCTTCCTATTTTCACTACCATAATTTTGAGAGGATGCCACATCAACCCCCATTATTCATGGAAAATGGGTATTCCATGTGATTATAATGAAGAATATTTTAAAAGAGTTTAAATTTTAACTCTCATTAGAAGTTGAGGGATTCAAAACTAACCACTAGTAGGCTATCGGGTATGTTATAATTGGGCCACTAGGAGGAAACGGGGTTCGATTATTTTCAAGTGTATCATATTCCATAGACAAGTATAGTAGTCGATAGGGATAGGGAGAGAGAACATAGATAGGATTTATGCATTATAGTAGCCCCTGTTCCACAAGACATACTTCTTTGTACTCACAACCAATTTTTATATAGAGAAAGAGAGAAAAACAACCTCACCTTCTAGTTGGGTTTTCTCTCGAAAGAAGCTTCCTAGGATATATCTTGTGTCAAATGTATTTGTGAGTTTTTATTTCACTCTTCTCAATTTTCTACATAAATTTTAATTTTCATGCATAAAAAATAAACAAAAATCTACAAATCCATAAATATAAAGAGAAATAAACCCTCATAGTGTAGATTTTGGATTTTTAAATATAGTTTTATTAGAACCATTGTGACAAATTGTCCAGTGGAATATCCATGGGAATTTACAGATCAACTCTTTATACAATACATATCTTTTTGTAATATATCTATCTCTTGTAGAGAATCATCAATATCTTGTTGAAGTAGTTCAATTTCATAATGAGAATTGTATAGCCTCTTTTCACCTTTATCCATTTAAAATTCTAAATGATCCTTGTTTTTTTGTCAAAGAATCAACATAACAAATATAGGGTATTGGGCACAACCAATGATGGTGCGGGTGTTGGGTACCATTGACCATGCACCCTTAGTGTTCCATCAAAAGAGAAAATTGACTCACTTGACCTTGACTTTCACTATCTTGGATTTGAATTGACTTAATAGGCTTGGCTTAAATAAACTTGGCTTTGACTCTTTTTGTCAATTATTTTTAATGTTTTTTCTAAAAATGTTATTACTGACTTCAATTTTACTTTGATTCAACATTCCAAACTCTTCAATTAATTTTGATGACTTAATTAGTGAATTCATCAAATTTTATGAATTCAACAATAACTAACAAATTCAGATAACACACTAGAAATATCTATGATGTTAACCTGAATACACCTTCACATTGCCCCCAATTTGTGTTACAGCCTACAAATATTGCATGAAATTTTTTATTGTAGCTTTCACAAACCATCAAAATTTAATCAATAAAAATCTCACTAATTAAACTAATTGAAAAAAATGAAAGATAACAATTTGAATAATCACCAGGGTTTCCTATTTCCAATTTTTATCTTGTAAAAATATGGTTTATATAGTGAGAAAAACATGTATTTCACTTACGATGTTCGTTTTTCCACATTGGATGAAAATTTTCAGCAATATTTTTTCCTTCAAATTTGACATTTTAAGTCCATGTTAAGAGGGATTTGGTCAAGTTTAAAGATATTTCCAATGATACACTACTTGCTTAATTTTATTGTGTATAATGACCATAATCTACATTTTAATCAATGCACATTCCATGATTACATGAAATCCATTTTTTTATATGATCAATGTCCGACCAAAGATGGATCCTAAAAACATAAAAATACCCTTTGATGCTTCGGAATATACTTTTCAACACATCTTAATAATGAAAGAAAGCCTTAATTTTACAAGTAACCAATCAAGAAGCAACAAGTTTCCCCTTCATTGATGCCTTCTTTTTGGATTGCAAGCATTTCAAGTGCTAGTTCTCTCTTCTCCATTGTAGCTCTTGGTCATTAGAACCATCACAGTCATATACACATCATTCTCATTGTAATATCATCACCAGAGAAACCACAACTCTAATACCAAATGTTATGAATATGTACATAAATATAAAAAAACATTAACACACAAAATTTCACCATAAAAACACATATATACTTTAAACATCACATTGCATTGATTTCTCACATATCATACATATATTTCTTTTAAAAGAGTACATGGTGACCATAATAAACACGTCATAATAAGATATTTCATTTAACCATCTAATAATATTCAAAAATTTCTCAAGAGATTCCATAAGATCCTCCTCTCTCACTTATCTATGGAGTCTTCATTCTTAGTTTTGTGCATTCACATTTATGCATGGTTTACCTTATTAAGTGTCACAAGTAGCAGTTATTTTAACTTGCCTATGAACAATGCCTCTTTACATTTATGCTTATTTACCCAATAAACTTTCTTCACAATTTATAAGTTTAGATTTCTTAATTTGTGTTATCCTTTTCAATTGTGATATTAGAAATACTAAATTTAAAATTAATTAAGCATATAACAAATAATAAGAGGGGGGAGATAGTTGTTATATGTGTGACAAGTACTTAGAGGAAATGATATCTTACATGGCCCAAACCTTTCCATGTGAGAAAAGAATCCATCACATATTTCATTAATTCATCCATTACTAAAAGATTTTCAACATTAAGTTTACAATGTGATTATATTGATTTAAAATTGGGTTAGTCTAATCAAGAATACAATGGGAATACAATGGGTTAGTGGTCAAGGTTCTCCATCAAACCATATATACTTCTATGCAACATAGAATTTTATTACTTTTTTGTTTCTTCTCAAAAAGGAAATAGAAAGTTGTGAAGGAATAAGGAAAATATTTGCCTTTTGTTGCTTTTATGTGGCAAGCATAGTATTTATGTTCTTGAAATTAAATCTATGATACCCCTTATGGCAAAGGGTGACGTTGAAAACTAATCCTAAAGGAAACATTAAATTGCATAGAATTAAGAGAAAAATATTCACTTATTAATAGAGAGAATTAGCAAGTGTCCATTGCAAATGAAAAACTAGCAAGAAGTTTGATTATTTTCCTTTTAGTTTTAGACTAGTCTTGAATATTGTGTCTCCACCTTTGCTTTGAGATGTGGGAGGCTTTATTTTCAAGGTTCTACATGAAGCTATATATATTTCCCCGCAACTTCGACTTTTATTACTTTTGTAAATATTAAGAAAAAGGAAATATATTTGAAAGAAGGAAGGACATTAAGAATGATACAAAACCTAACCATAAGATTTAGCATTGCTACTATTTGGAAGCTACTCCATATTGATCTTCCATCTCAGTGATTGGATCACTTATTAGTTAAACTTTTACTTTCCCTTCACACTAAAGAGTTAATTTTTTGTCTATATATTAGAAAGCTTCCTAAGAATCTTTTAAAAATATGGTTCCATCAAGTTTCATCATGCATAGGTCTTAAAAGGATTTTTTCAATATACCCATAAGTGTAACCCCTGGAATCCAATGATGAAGTATCTATAAAGTCTATTTTTTTCCATCATTAGTATGTTGGGAGTGTACGATGGTGCTTATATAGTCTTGCTTATTTATTTTCTAATAAATCTTGATTTTTTGGAAAGAAATGGTGCAACAAGTTATTTGTAGACAACTAATATTATATGTCCACTAGTATTGGAAAAGATACGAACATTTAGTGGATCCATTTGTCCTAGTTATTGCAACTAATGCTATGCATTATGTTGAAATAATGGGATCACACTTGAAAACCTTAAAAGTAATTTCAAACACATAATCAATAATTCAACATACTAGGCAAGTAAAACAAGCATTTTTAGAAAAAACTCACAAACTCACTCTTAAGTATATTAAATATGATTTCAAATGCATAACAAATGCATCAACTTGTGCATTTCTAAGATGTTAACAAATGCATTAACTTATGGACTTACTAAGAAAACATAATAAGACTGCTTAGAAAAAGGTCGCAATAATTTGTTTGTAAATATTGGATGAAGACTAGATAAATTTGACCATTATGTGGATATAGATGCTTTGGAATTAAGCATTAAACTCAAATATCACATTCTCTTGGTCTTAGAAAAACTTATTTATTTATTTGCAATACAACTATTTGATGAAGAAGTAGACATAGTTTACCACAAGGTAGATGTAGATGTGTTGGAAATAAGGCTTGCACTATAATACCACACTTTTTATTGGCCTTCTTACTTTCGATTAGTTTGTATGCCTTCACTTCTTTTTTCTATGAAAAAAGAATTTGTAATTTCATTTTAATGAAATTATGAAATTATGTTCTATATATGCTAAAAAGAATTCATAGTATCCTTCAGAAAAAAGGAGCCATAATTTTGTGAATGAGTCTTCATGGCACATCTCATATTGACCAAGACAAATCCATTCAAGGTTTGTATTTAATATCATCCTTATATGAAAGATGCATTTTATTTGTCCTTATCTCTAAACCATCAACCCTTGTAATTAGGGGGGAAATGTTGACAACAATCTTATTATTACAAAAATTATATACCCAAAGTACTAAATCCTCAACTCATATAGTGAATATGGATTCTAAAGAAGCACTTAAAAGGGGGTTGTTTGTTTCTACGCCTTCAAATATAAGTTAGTTAATAAAACCTCTTTTTCCTAAAATAGGAAAGATCACTGTCCATCTCAAATATACAGTGGGTTGTGCTATGAGTTATTGAAAGAGATGAAACATATGTACTTGAAACAATTTTAAGACCCAAAAATTGGTCCTGGATTTTTTTAGGGTGAAAATGGTTTGCAAAACACACATACACACATATATGGTAAGTGGATGTTACAAACAACTAAGTTATTGCTACCAATACAATGAAACTAACTAGACTTCAACATGGTTCATATAATCAAGTCATAAAGTTCAAATCCGTGTTTGTAAGTTTGTTGTTGCATTTTAAATATAAATAATTTCTTCTATATATGTAAACATAATACAAATAATTTCGAAGCAATTTAATCTATAGATAATAATATTGACATCATGGATAGATGAAAAAATCAAATTGAATATAAACCTACAATCTATTCAATATAGTGTTGCAAAACCATGTAATTTCCTTGTTGACAATATGATAATGCATACTAGCATGAAGTTGTTTGAATAATTAAAAGTTTAAAAAAATAATAACATTACATGAATGTTGGCAATACCTAAAATATTTGTCATTCTTCACTTCATAAACTAAAATGTACAAGAACTTTGGTCATTTGATGTAGAGGCATCATTCCTTATTGCATTTGCATCCATAAGCAACTTGGATATGCTTCGTCTCAATCTTCTAGAAGCAACTGCATTTGCCTCCAAATCCTCTTTGATACTCTCCAACATCCTTACCACAACTCTCATAGTTGGTCTTTCTTCTGGTGAATGTTTTGAAGAAAGCAAACCAACATGTAGCAAATCTAGTAGACATTTATATACTTTGTTCTCATTAATTTCATCTCCACACACCTCACTAAAAATGCTACTTTCAATTACCTCATTCACATTGTTTGGGTATGCAAAATTCACCCAATTGTGCAAGTTTAGGTCTCCCACAAACATGTGATTGGTTGGTTGTTTTCTGGTAAGCATTTCCAATAACATAATTCCATAGCTATAAACATCTCCCTGGGTGGAAGCTGTTCCACTCAATCCATACTCTACAGTAAAAGAAACACTCATTAAATTTTACTCAATCAATCCATATAAATATTGTTAATGAGAGAAGAAAAATGAACATGTTGTTTAAGAAAGACATACCTGGGGCAATGTAGCCAATGGATCCTCTTAGAGCAAGTGATGACGCATGTGAATTTGTAGAGCTTTCACCAATCAATCTTGCAATACCAAAATCTGTGACATGGCCTAACATATTTTCATCCAAAAGTACATTGCTAGGCTTTATATCACAATGTACTACTTGCACAAAACAATCATGATGAAGATATTCCATTGCATGGGCCACATCTATGGCAATGTCTAATAGTGTTTTCAACTCTAGTTGACACACATCCTCACCATTGTTGTCATCTCTTTTAGGATACAAATGCTTCTCTAAGCTTCCATTAGACACCAACTTGAACACTAAAGCTCTGAAATGGAGGTTGGAACATGAGGTTATGATTTTGGCTAGATTTCGATGTTGAACCTTCTGGAAGACACTGCATTCTGCTTTAAAACTCTTCTCACTCTGGTCATTTTGCAATTGGAAAACCTTCACAGCAACAGGTGTGCCATCATTCAAAATTCCTTTATAAACTGACCCAAAGCTACCTGTTCCCAACAAGTTGGCTTTGTCAAATCCATTAGTCGCTATGTGAAGCTCTTGATATGAGATCCTTGGATGCTCTAACTTTTGGAAAATAGATCTTGAAACATGAATGTTGTGTATATGTATATTCCCTCTCCATAGGAATCTTAAAAAAAAACAACAGAGTATAAAAGCAGTAGCTCCACCCACTGTCAATAGCACTCTTTTGACAATTGTAGAATGACCTTGACCTTTTGGTGTCGGACAAGGATATAACTGGAATATTTTTGGTCCACAGAGGTTGGCATTTCCATTTAAGGAAATGGAAATTGATTCATTTGCAAAAAGTCCCCCTGTTGGAATTTCCCCAACAAGCTTGTTAAAAGATAAATTTAAATATTGAAGCATTTTTAGCTTGCTGAGAGTAATAGGTATTGTTCCAGATAAAAGGTTGGAAGAGAGATCTAGGCTCATAAGGCTTTGCAAATTTTCAAGTGAATCTGGAATAGAACCTTGGAAGGAATTCCGAGATAAATTCAGCGAAATTACTTCAACACAACTTCCAAGTGTAGATGGAATGACTCCACTCAAGTGATTAGCAGAAATGTCTATAGCTTGAGCCATTGACATTTTACCAATCTCAGTGGGCAAGGAGCCTTCTAATAAATTCCAAGACAAATTCAAATAGAAATTTAGATTGTAAAGCTTAGCAATCTCATGTGGTATGTTTCCAATGAGTTTATTGTGTGACAAGTCGAGCAATTCCAAATTTGTACAGTTTCCTAAGTTGGAAGGTATGGTCCCTGATAATTGGTTGTGATGGAGGAGGAGAAATCTTAATTGTTTAAGGGGTGCAAGGGAATTGGGAATCTTTCCAGAGAGTATGTTTCCACTGATGTCCAAGAGACCAAGTTGTTGTAAATTTTCAAAGTCATCAGGGATGTCTCCTTGTAATTTGTTGTTTCCTAAAACTAATCTTTCTAAAATTTTAAGGTTTCTTAAAGATGGAATCCTACCATTTAAAGAATTTCCAGATAAATTTAGATAGGTTAGCCTGGTAAGATTGCCTATATGTGGAGGGATGTTTCCTTCTATCAAATTGTTTGCTAATGTCAAGTAAGACAAATTGGTAGAAAGATTTCCTATGGCAAGGGGTAAGACACCAGCTAGTTTATTGTCTCTCAAGTCTAGTTCCTTTAGGTGTGAACAATTGGTAAGAGCTATAAGAAAAGGCATGGTTGTAGCACTGCCACTGTCAAGCTGATTACATTGCAAATCTAATCTTTCAAGGAAGGATAGCTTACCTAATGTTGTTGGGACACTTCCACTCAACATGTTATCGTTTAGGAGGAGAAGGCTGAGTTTTGAACAATTTCCAATGGAATTTGGTATCTTTCCACTAAGTTGATTTCCCCATAAAGAAAGCCTACTCAAGTTAACTAGATTTGACAAAGAAGTGGGAATACTTCCAGTGAATTTGTTTTGGGAAATCGCCAAGGTAACCAAAGTGGAGATATTTGACAGAAATTTGGGAATGTGACCTGACAATTCATAATAACACAAGTAAGATCATTTTTAAATTTCTAAAATAATCAAGACCATTTTTAAATTTCTAAAATAATCACGCCCACAGATTTTTAAAGGAAGATGAAAAGTACCTGTGAAGCGGTTCCAAGATAAGTCAAGTTCTTTAAGATGTATGAGAACGCCCCATTCTTCAGGAATGCTTCCTGTGAAAGCTTATTTGTGAAAATTTAAGCCACTCAAAGCTTTTAAGATATTTGATAGAAAGGGAGATAATTTTTTGCAATCTCTAAAATAATCAAAACTGAAAGGTATCCAAAGGAAGAAGATTCATACCTGTGAGAATGTTGGCTCCTAAGTAAAGCTGCTGCAGATGTGTTAGGGAACCCAGCTCATGGGGAATACTTCCAGTCAGATTGTTGTAGGAGAGCGCCAAGTGAGCCAAATTTGTACAATTGCCGAGATCACTCGGAATGTTTCCCGACAATTGATTGTGGTGCAACTGGAGATCCCTCAAACGGAAAAGGCGTCCCAGCGAAGTTGGGATATGACCATGGAGGGAATTTTCTCCAAGATCAAGTGATTGGAGATTAATAAGAAGGCCCAATTGTTCAGGAATGCTTCCTGCGAGAGCTTGTTTGTGAAAATTTAAGTCCCTCAAAGCTTTTAAGATATTTGATAAAAAGGGAGATAATTTTTTGCAATCTCTAAAATAATCAAAACTGAAAGATATCCAAAGAAAGAAGATTCATACCTGTGAGAATGTTGTCTCCTAAGTAAAGCTGTTGCAGATGTGTTAGGGAACCCAACTCCTGTGGAATACTTCCAGTGAGATTGTTGTAGGAGAGTGCCAAGTGAGCCATATTTGTACAATTGCCCAGATCACTCGGAATGTCTCCCTTCAATTGATTGCGGTGCAAGTAGAGATCCCTCAAACGGAAAAGGCGTCCCAACTGAGTTGGGATATGACCGTGGAGGGAATTTTCTCCAAGATCAAGTGATTGGAGATTAATGAGAAGGCCCAATTCTTCAGGAATGCTTCCTGTGAAAGCTTGTTTGTGAAAATTTAAGCCACTCAAAGCTTTTAAGATATTTGATAGAAAGGGAGATAATTTTTTGCAATCTCTAAAATAATCAAAACTGAAAGGTATCCAAAGGAAGAAGATTCATACCTGTGAGAATGTTGGCTCCTAAGTAAAGCTGCTGCAGATGTGTTAGGGAACCCAGCTCATGGGGAATACTTCCAGTCAGATTGTTGTAGGAGAGTGTCAAGTCAGCCAAATTTGTACAATTGCTCAGATAACTCGGAATATGATCGTGGAGGGAATTTTCTCCAAGATCAAGTGATTGGAGATTAATGAGAAGGCCCAATTCTTCAGGAATGCTTCCTGCGAAAGCTTGTTTGTGAAAATTTAAGCCACTCAAAGCTTTTAAGATATTTGATAGAAAGGGAGATAATTTTTTGCAATCTCTAAAATAATCAAAACTGAAAGGTATCCAAAGGAAGAAGATTCATACCTGTGAGAATGTTGGCTCCTAAGTAAAGCTGCTGCAGATGTGTTAGGGAACCCAGCTCATGGGGAATACTTCCAGTCAGATTGTTGTAGGAGAGTGTCAAGTCAGCCAAATTTGTACAATTGCTCAGATAACTCGGAATATGATCGTGGAGGGAATTTTCTCCAAGATCAAGTGATTGGAGATTAATGAGAAGGCCCAATTCTTCAGGAATGCTTCCTGCGAAAGCTTGTTTGTGAAAATTTAAGCCACTCAAAGCTTTTAAGATATTTGATAGAAAGGGAGATAATTTTTTGCAATCTCTAAAATAATCAAAACTGAAAGGTATCCAAAGGAAGAAGATTCATACCTGTGAGAATGTTGGCTCCTAAGTAAAGCTGCTGCAGATGTGTTAGGGAACCCAGCTCATGGGGAATACTTCCAGTCAGATTGTTGTAGGAGAGCGCCAAGTGAGCCAAATTTGTACAATTGCCCAGATCACTCGGAATGTTTCCCGACAATTGATTGTGGTCTAACCAGAGCGTCTTCAAACGGAAAAGGCGTCCCAGATGACCTGGGATATAACCGTGGAGGGCATTGTTAGAAAGATCAAGGTAATGGAGAAAGGACAAATTGCCGAGGTAAGGAGAGATGGTGCCGTGCAGTTCCATGTAAGAGAGGTCGAGAGAGACGACTCTGTCCATGTGACGGCGGCTGCAGGTGACGCCGGGCCATTTGCAGAAGGGGAGTGCGAGACTCCAGTTGGCCATGGAAGCATGAGGATCATTGCTTATTTTGTTTCTGAAAGCTAAGAGAGACTGTCGATCGTCATGAAATGAATGCGGAGAGGAGGAGGAGATGGAGATGAAGGAAAAAGTGAAGATGAAAAAGAGGAAATGAAGAGGAAAAGAAAAAGAGAGGAACGGCATGGTGCTGGAAATGGAAATGGAAATGCAGAGGAGAAATTGGAATGCTGGAGAGAGACGGGCAAAGGATGGTATGAATGTGAAGGATGGTCACGAGTATTTATAAAGAGAGAGGGGGGTGAATCGTGTAATTTTTCGTCCTCTCGTCAACGAGCGAATGAAAGAGTGTGAAGATGAGGCGTAATTCCTAGTGATCAACATTCAGGTCGTTCAGTGATCTACATCTCATTATTTTTTTTATTTTTAATAATTATTTGTGGATGTAATTATTGAAAGAGTGAGAAAAGGCTGGAGCGGGACCCACAATTCCATAGATTTCCACCGAAATTTGGGCGTAGTGAAGACGGAGGTGGTGGTGTGATTATGAAACTTTGGGCGTGGTGAAGACGGAACGGAAGCATGGGAAGATCCACTCAGAAATTTTGCTTTCAAACATTTAATTATTAATTAGTGAAGAAGTGGTTGCGTTGAGTCATGGCGTGCAAGACGGCAGGAGGAGGAGGCGGCGGCCATTGACAAGAAGTCGTTGAGTTGGGGCCATTGGGCACAGGAAAAAATAATTATTTATATTAAGGTGCCATTGCACCCAGCAAAATATAATTATTTATATTAAGGCGATTTTGCTTTCCAAATCCAGTTATTACTTTATTATATTAAATAATAAAATTGCGACCTGGAAGTTTTGCTTTCAACATTTGATTATTTAATCGTTGAAAGGATGAGAGGAGGTTAGTGAAGACGGGGCGGAGGCATTTGATTTTTGGTACGCTCGTCCACCAGCGGAGCATAAGTCAGTCAAGATGCGAGAGGTGTGTAATTATGGGCGTAGAAAGTTTGGGCGAAGCATAATTATTTGTGAGTTGAGTCATATTACTATAATTATTATTTATATAAATTAATTTTGTTTTCCACACATCTGTTATTGCTTTTCATATTAAAATCTATTTTATACTTTATAATTATTCAATATAATACGGAGACCCGGAAGTTTCGCCGTGGTGGAAGGGAGCGGAGCCCTTCGGTAATGGAGGTGTAATTATTACGATTGATTCAGTGTTTTTTTCTTAATAGTTCCGATATGTTATAAGATAAGGCGTTTTCTGACTATTAGACTTTTCCATATTCAAATTTATAAATTATTTATATAAAATTGTACTTTTATTATTTCTAAATTGAAAATCTTTTTGAGTCAATTTTATTTATACACTGAATATTTATATTATATTTTACATATATAAAAATAAAACCTCTAATTTATTTTTTAATTTCAATTTAATTTTTTAATTGATGTAAGATTTTTGTGATCTTTCATGCTTTTTTCGCTCTAAAAAAAGATTTTTGTGATCCATAATAATTTAATTTTTTGATACAAACTTACCGGCAAATCACAAAGTAATGATTAATGAACATTTCAAAGAAACCAATTTAATTTCTTAAATTTACAATTTTACTTCATTATTATATTCATGATTTTTTGGGGATGATGATTACAAGTATATATATCTTTTTAAGAGATCACAGTTTTAAATCCAAAAGATGAGATAGTGGTTTCTAAAAGTGTCTTGTTACAAGAATATCATTAATTTCATTTTTTTATGAATTAAATATTTAAATTTTATATTAACATATTAAATTTGCAAGTTTTTTTTCAAGAGTCTACTTACTAAGCATGTGAAGATGTCAAGTAAATGCCATTACAAATGTTCAATTGTTTACCCCGGGAACTCTTGTTAGGTGAGGCCAAATTCACCTATGGGATTATAGTAGGAGTGGTGATGTAAATTCCATTATCAAACACATATAAAGTAATTTATTTTGTTATTATTTTCTCATTCTTAATATAAAAACTATTTATTAAAAAAAGAAATCCAAAATTAATATAATATCATTGATTTGAAAATTTTACATTATATTATTTTTAAATAATAATATATTATAAACAATTATGTGGATAGGGGATATGCATGTTTATTTTAGAATATGAGTTCTAAAATTTTAATTTAATTATCAATAATTATTAGATGGATGGTACATATTTAATTTATAGGAAATATTCTAGAATATTCATAGTAGTGTATACAAATCAAGGGCAAGATTTTTTTTTGTCAGTCATATTTTTATATTAATTTCCCAAAAATGGATTACATTTGATCAAGGATTTCTTAGCTCTCTGGCCTCACTTCGACCAATTTTTTTGGCCGAGAGAGTTGTGTAGTACTTAAAAACAAAAAGACATTTTTTACAAAAAACCAAAAGACTAACAAGCACTAATGCCCAAAAAACATCCAAACCAAAACGTTTGCCAACAATCATCAAATTACAATGGAGGGTTTTGCATTTGTGTATTTTCCATGGGCCACCAGCGAACCGTGCCCCTCATGGACATGGAAATCAATGTGAGTTATCCTCACTTCTATTTCATCCAAGTGTTCATCGAACCTGCGTTGGCTACAATGGACAAAAGCTAGATGGTCTAAGATTTCCCCTTCAGAAAACTACAAATCTTTTATGTAAGCAATTACCTCGTTCTTGTCTTCGTATCATTTCTCCCGGAGGATGTCCAAGTTGGCTTGGATTCCACGCAGTTGTTCGACAATGGACTGTAGCGTTGGGGGTTGATCGACTCTTCCCGGTGATTAGGCTCGCTCTTGGGTGATCTCCTCCTCCATCATGCCACTCTCCTTATTGTGTTCTTTTCTTCTCACTACCTAGTCTTCGAGTTTCCCACGGTGGTCGGCTCCACATCGGGGCCTTCCCGTCTGCCTTTACATGGCATTAATTCAAGACCAAACTAGCCCCACCACCCTTCTCCACCCTCGACCCCACTTTGCCCTCAAACCAATGCACAAGAGGTTGGCCGACCTCACCTTCCAAGCTAGGGTTACCTCCCAATACTCTATGTCCAAGGCACAATTGGTTAAGTACACAACTCTCCCACTGCACCCACCATTGCAGAGAACCTGCACCACTAATGCCACCACACCAATTTCGAGTCGTAGGGAATCTACACTACACTACCATTAAAACCTAGTAGCAGGAGGCAAAGAAACGATGTTGAGCACCACCCAGAAAATGAACCAAAAATCTAGAAACAAACACTACACAAAAAAACGTAGACACGCCTTGATACCTTTCCAGAGTAGGAAGAAAGGTTTGAAAGAGAAGATGAGGGACATCAGGCACTGGACCAGAAAAGTCGTTGTTGACTCCCAGGTCCCAGACTACCCTCACTCGAACCCAAAACTTAGTTGTCAAAACTAGGCTCCCATCTCCATTGCAACATAAGACCTCAAATTGTGAGACTCGAGCATGCATGCATAGGGAAATTTCTTGTGCACACACAACTTCCTCACCCCCTCTACACCTCACTCCCATAACTAGCATCCAAAAATAGATAACTTTCCTTCAACATCAATCTCCCTAAAACAACACCAAATCATAGTGTTTGTCTTCCTTATTTCAACGTTGCTTGAATCACCTCAATCTGGCGCCATATGAGGAAGTTATGATGTTCTGAAGTTTTTGCCCAACAGTTAAAAATTCAACTTGCAGGGTTGAATGGGTTGCTCACTAGGCAGGTCATATGCTGACATTAGTACCTAACTGGGAAAGCACAATGGGAAGTATGGGCCAATCCTGTGAAGCCACATGGTAGTACCATACTGGTTAAGGTGTCACATTTTTATTGGCTGAAGGGTTTTGCAGTGGACCAATAATGAGGCACCACGTGGCCCAATGAAAGGGTGCCACGTGGCCCTTGATTTTCATCCAAAATTTGTTTGAACAGGCCAACCAACCACCACCGGAATCAAACCCATGACCTTTCGTTAACTAACTAACAAACTTACCAACATGCCACGACTTTGGTGTTTGTTATAACATTGGCATTGATTTGATTTATGGAAATGTTGTTGGCATGTTGGCAAAGGGGGGTGGGCCACATGACCCTTGCCCCAGGTCATTTGGAGACCAACGTAACCATAATGTAAGAGCTATGGGGGTAGGTAGTTATCTCGACCCCTAGGGCTCATTACACACCACACGATTGTGTTGAGGACAATGGAAGTGTTATTGGTGGAGAGGGTGGGGACTAGTTCCCTTCCCCGGTCCCATCGTTAACCACATGACCACGACCTCCGAAGCAGGATCTAAGCCGACAGGGGCGGGTGGTTAGCCCGGCCCTTGGCCATATTGATAACCACGATACCATGACGGAGCAGAGAGGGGGATAAGCTGATGACGGCGGGAGGTTAGCCCACGTGCCCGCGAATAGGGCTAAAAATTCGGCGCTAAGACCTTATGGCACATTTTAAAGAGGAAACAATTTGCACATTTACGACGAGAATTCCCCCAATCCAAGGTGAAATTGTTGCTCGACGATCTATCAAAGGGACAAATTCATCGCCCAAATTGCTAGTTTTGCCATTTTGTAGGACAATAAACAGAGAAAACTTCTAGGAGGAATAACTTGGTGTATTTTCAGTGTTTTTGAGCCTAGGAGAGCCTAGATAGGAGTTTTTGGGTGTTCTGAAATTAATGGCAGTATCAATTTTATGATTTGAGTACTGCATGTTGGACTTTTTGCAGAGCCAAGTCCTTTAGTGATGCAGAAAAAGATTTTTTTGAGTCCATATAGAGATTTTGTTGAGTATGGAGAGAGCCTCGACAAGAGTTTTCCAACTTTTTGAACTCATCTACAACAATTGTTACTTAAGTAGAGAAATTATTTTCAACCTTTTCTCAGTGTGCTAATAGGAAATGATCTTTTCAACACTTCATTATGAAGTAGTTTTATTTTTATGCTATTTGATCTTAGCTTGAGTATAAGGACATATTGAGAAAGAGTCCTTTTCTTTGACATCACCATGACTTGTTGTAGGGAGTCCATTTTTTGAGTGAGAGTTCTTTGTAGGAGAACATTTCTTTGAAGGATAAATAGTGCCACTCTAGAGTCAAATATGTGCACTGTGTTCTTTTTCTACTAAGATCAATAAATCGATCTAACATTGGAGCAGGGCCTGGAGACGTAGCCCAGGAAGGGTGAACCCCATTATCACTTGCTTGTTTCTTCTCTGCATTTCTGTCATATTGATTTTCATATGAATTTGATCACTATTAAGTTCATTTGAAAACTTAACCACTAATCTTTGAAGAAGTTGCAAACTAATTTTTCATTTAAAGTGCCAATTTTATCAGACTTGCAAAGTGTCAGAGGATGATCAAAGTTTCATTTTCAAATCATGTGGTATCAGAGGATGTTCTGACTAGATTTCAAACATGGGCGAAATTTTGCAACATGCAAGACTCTTATAATTGGAAGAAATGAATTCTTCTCTCAAAGTGGAGAATATGGAATTGAGGAGATTGCTTGAAGCATAAGAGGATGAAAATAAGAATTTATGTTTGATGTTGTAGAATGTCATTGAAGAGAAAACTGGGGAATGTTCAGCTACTAAAGCTTCCCCCAAGACTCAACAAGTTTGTGGTCATGGAATGACTGGTGATTGTACCCGTTGCTGGATGAAGAACATTTCTTATATGTTAAATAAAAAAAGTGGTTTCCTTGAGTCTACATCCACCACTTCATCTACAAAAGAGAAGGAGGAGATGGTTAAGCTTCTGGAACAAGACCAAGAGTGTAACACCCTCCTCCCACATCTACCCAAATAACTGGACAACTGGGGTAAACATGTGATGAAGAGTTACTATGATATGATTCAACTCCCTATGTAGCAGTTAAGGAAGTGGAACTAATGGAACCCACACAACCTGACCTTCTACACATGCAATAGAACCCCCAGGAGCCACTGAACCCATCCAAGTGACCAACCCCTAAGACAAAATGACTCTTTTCAACATTAAATCTGTTAGCACTCAATAATTTTCTGAGGTTTCAGAAGAAAATCATCAAGGTAACCACAAACCAACTTTAGAAGTTGGGATCTATCCCTACCAGCTTCAGAGAGGGCTCTCTCTGTAAGATTTAACTTTGTTTGATCGAATATTAGGCTAGTTATGAAGTTTGGAGTTTGATTTATATTTGAATGGTTGGTTGATAGCTAGATTGCCATTGGGCTATGGAGTTTGTTACATAAAGTACAAATCGACTTTAGTGTCTATAGATAGATCTCATAGGGAAAGGTAGCTAAACCGAATGGATTGTTTAAAGTATGTGAAGTGGAGAAGAAGAACATATTAAGGTTTACTTTAAAATAGATAGCATTGTTACATGAATTCTATATTTAAAGATCAGAAGAAAACATAGAAATTATTCGTAGCCCAGTGCAGAGTGTAGATTTAAGAAAATTCTTCCCTTTATTTATCTATTGAATAATTCAGATTTGGAAAACAAATATGTGCTATAAACAGAGAACTATAAACACATGAGATAGATAGATGCACTTTACCAACAACTTGACACAAGAATCCTATGAAAGAGCTTTTGTATTACTGGTAATCTGTTGATGCTTCAGAAAAATATACAATAATGTTCTTCATACAAAAACCAACCTTGATACTTCTGAAGATGAAGTATTTATAATTAATCTACAAAAATATCATGTCAGAATGACTAGGATGTATCTACAAAATAATAAAACTGAATCAAGCTAACTTATTACAATGATATCAGGGAAATTCGAACTATCTGAAGTGGTGGAAATGAAATGGTGGAATAGCTGGGTGTCTGGCGCTCACATATTGCATGTGATGTAATGCTGAGCTGTGTCCCCAAAACTACCTTTTATTCCAGTAACTCACAAAGTTTATCCCAGCGTTGTTCACTCAGGATATTAATCTTCATCAACTTCCTGTACACTTCGTTGACTTCAGTATATCTGGAAAATGTTGGCTAGGTGATGAATAGATTTGGAATTGCATACTGAATGTCTTGATTGTATTACAATGCTTCCAGAAAAGCTTTTCCTGTCATACTGAGTCTTCCAGCTATAACCTTTGAACTATCTCTTTCCTTGGTCATAATCTGCTCATTGTAATCTGACCACGTGTTGAGCTTGTCGTTAATCACTAACAAGTTTGGAAGTCCTTTCTTGTAGAGAAGTTCCAGTTTGGCAAAGAACTTTTGTATACCTGTGTTCATAATTCGACCCTTCTCTTCAAGTTTTCTCATAATATTTCCTTTAGTCAACACTTTCCTGACTTCCAAAATTGTTTCAGTCATGTCTTCAATTTCCAACTCTTCCAGTTCCTGACTATTCTTGGAGTTTATAAATTTGATAAGCTCAATGGCTTCATTTGGTTTATCTCCCAGTTGCTTTCTGACTTGCTCGATGGCTTCATTTGACCATTCAATCAGCCTTTGTTTCTAAAAAATGATTTGGATTGAAGGCCAAATGTCCTCCATGTCTTCATTGATCCTTTTCCATATATTTTCCTTTACATGTGCCAATGTATTGCCCATGGTACAATCTTTTTCCATTTTCTGCAATCTTTGGGACAATGTCTTGGACTTTTGTGTTTTTGTCATGTAGACATTTTCAAACCTTATACTCTACTCCTGTAAAATATTTACCTATAGCTTTAGCTTCTTTAGCTCTTCTTCCTGTATAGACATGTTTTCCATTGATTGAGCTAACTTAACCGAGTCATCAACAACTGATGTGGGAAGCACAATAGAAGATGATGCTCCCGCCGTCGTGATTGTCGTAGGGAAACCTGTTTGTAGTAGAGATGTAATGGGAACTGCATCAAGAGGAAAAACTGCAAGTTGTGAAATTTATTCCTTTTCCTTTATTAACTTGTCCAATTCTGCTTCCATTGCTTTTATCTATGCACCTTGTTCCATTAGAAGCTTCAACATCTCTTCCTTTTGTAGCTCTATATCTCCAAGTTCCTTGGCTTGGGGGTCTTCTGTCACTGGAAACTTCAATTGTTTCTTTAAGGCTGCAATGTCACCATTTTTCTTTCTGATTATCTCCTCCATGGATTTCGAATTGTCTGGATCAAAGCCTGCTTTGATCACCATTTCCTCCAAGGATTTGATTCTGGTACCTATGGCAAGTGAGGACACTTTCTCCAATTTGATATGAGACTGCACATTATTTAAAGTAAGTTGTACTTTAGAGGCAGTAATATTAGTCTATGTAAAAGTAGAATATATCATCTCTCCTGCCTTCCTGTGCATATCTATTTGGTCTAAAGGATGGACATCCTTTGCCTCAAATTTAAAAGTGGTTTGCTTGAAATTTGTTAATGATTTTGGTTGAAGGACTTGGGTCTGCAAGAATTCCATATGCATCCTTCCCTTCTCTGTGTCATATGCTGAGACGAGCCTGTGCTGGATGGAGGAAGATTGCTTCCCGAATTGAGCAGACATGTTATCATGAATGGCTTCATTCCTCTGATTAATCTCCTTATATCTCTGAAAAATATCCAACTGCCTCTGCTCTATGGATGATTCTGGTGTTTGAGGTATAGTGGTTGGAATCTCTTTAGTAGTGGAGGATGATAGGGACTATCCAACTTAAAAGTGTTCAAACTGGAGAGCACAATAGTGCCGTGTGTGTCCTCGAGTGATGGGAAGTCTATTTTAGAGCCTGTTTTAATCTTCTTAGTATATATTTTGAACTATTTAGCTGAGACTTTTGTGACTGATGGAGAACCATATTCCCTTGGTCTCTTATCTGTCTTTTCTCTAAAGCTATCCTGGAAAGTACCTTCTCCTCAGCCTCCTGTAATGTATTTTCTAATCAAGTGTGCTGCTTCATATATTTCTCTATTTCTGGCCTCTGAGTATGCACATAGGGTGTCACTTTTTGTTCCACTCTTAATTTGTAAATTACCCCAAAGGGGTCATAAGACCAAGTGAAACTGAGAGGGAAGTTCATTTGTTTCAGCAGGAGTTTTGCTTTCTCTCCTGCGTCTCTACTATTGCAGATGAAGTGTCCTATTTGTGTTTTGATCAGGAACTGATATTTCTTCTTAGCTGCCACGAAATGGATGTTATCAGAATGAATTATTTTCTTGATGTATTCCAAGGAAAATATTCTCATTGGAAAATACTTACACAGTTTGTATGGTGGCAGCTTTGAACCATACACTCTTATTTCTGTGAATGGCTGGTAAAGGTACCAGTCCCTTGTTTTGACCTATTCACTGAGTTGTAAAACCTTCCGAATGTCTTCCCTAATCCTTGGAACCTGCTGGCCACTCAGCAAACAAGTTTTTGGATACACAAACTCGTCTATGAACTATGAGAAGCTAAATTCCTGTGTCTGTCTTCTAAGGAAGTCCAGAAGACAACTGACTGTGGCTCTCCTTATTGATCAAGCTTTTGCAGTGTGAATGGAAACTTATTTGTTTAAAAGAACATAAACATGTACATGAGAATTGAAGAATATCTAAACATTCCTTCAGTTAAAAACTAAAGGAATTGTTCATGAATTACATTTGCTAAGAAGTGACCATAGTCAAAGGTGACTGGTGGTCCTGCTTCTAAAGAAAGGATGGATATAAATCCTAGAATAGGCTCATCTACCCATTCATCAGAATAGTAACCAAGAATGGATGACAAGACAGAGATAATCTGTCTTGTCCTTTGAGGGAACATAGAAGAGGAATATGGGCGGTTTTTCTTAGGGAGTTGAGAGTCTTCATGGAGGAAAATTTCAAAAATGGCAGCTCTCTGGGGGAAGGTTAATTTCTGGTAAATTTCTTTGAGAGCTTCAAGGGAGAAAAGGGAGAGGGAATCAAAGTGGGGAACTTGAAACATTTGTTTTATGCTGTTAGCTATGATGGTGAAGAGAATTTCACCATTTGGGGAAATAATTGACCTCTTGCTTGGAAGGTAAGCGGCTTGGCATATTAGAAAGAATTCGGGAAAATGATAAGATTGGGGGACAAAAAACAGAGGAAGTATGGATTGCCAAAGGTGTATCTCATCGGATTGATCAAGGAAATTATCACGAAACCAACAGCATAATTTGAAGAGGTCGAATTCGCACTGTGTTTCAGAAAACTTGTAGTCTTTGTCTGCAAGTGGAATATGGTCTAATTCGATAGGGGGAGTGAGCATAGGATTGACTATAGGGGTGGCTTTAGGTTCCATGGTAGTTGCAGAATGGAGAGTGGAAGAATGTAATAGGAGGTATGAGCAGTAAGTTTTAATGATTGAGGGGAATTCAGTGGCAGCCCTTTATAGATTTATTGATTACGGGCAATGGAAATGTTGCTGAGAGATAATGGTGCAACAGAGGTAGGAATGATGTTCATGAAGTGATGAAAGAAACGTGTAATCGTAGAGGCAAATTAAATTTTTATAATGTGTGGACCAGGCTTAACCATTGGATTAACGGTCTTGATTTGGCATTAATTCCTGTAATTGGATCGGGTGAACAGAAAGAAAATTTATGGTGGGTGCAACGGTCTTAGACATGGCAGTCGAGGATTGGTGGGCGAGTGGTGTGGGACCATTGGAGGGAGTGACAGGAGTAGGATAGGTGGTGTGATGGGAATGGGAGCTGTGATGGGATGTGGAGGTGACACATGGCAGGAAGGTGGATTAATGTGGGATGGCAATACCGCTTTCAGAGGGGGGGCAAGCGGTATCTGGTAAATGGAGGGGGGGGGTCCAAAATCCCACGGCGCTGACATGTAAGGGGGCGGTAAATCGCTTTTCGGACCCCCCCACCCCTGCCATTAAATGTTATCACTTCGGGGGAGTCTGAAATCTATCATGGATTGTTAGATCAATGCAATGGGTGATTGCGAGGTCATGAAAAAGGTGGGGTTTAACACAGGCTGGTCCCACAATATGTTTATGGCACATGAATTATAACCCAAGGTCCAAACTTTAGATAACGAATCACCTCAGACTTATTACATCAAAAACCTTTATTTTCATATCCTAATACTCTTCTAAAGCAAATTAGGGTGCATTTAATCGTGCAAACCTTGTCAAATTTTTCATTCTAAAGAGATACAAAAATATTTGTTTCAAACACTAAAATAACCTACTCAACTACAACAAACCAGATTATACAGCTGGATTAACTTTATTCTCCTTTTCTACCTATCTAATCTTAGCCAAGATTAAATTGTTTGGCTAAGTTATTCACTCTCACCCAATTAACATAAATTTAAATCAACTTGAACATTATTAAACTGTATGTTTCAAGCAGAAATGGATTGTGGCATTTTAAGCAAGATGCACACAATTTCATGAATTTATTCTTTACAAAGACAGAAGGCTAGTAGTGGCACTTGGTCTAGCATCACTTTCATATTTATTCATTTTTTGTGGGGTTCATTTATCACTTCTTCTCTTTTTCCATTTTATTCTATTTTTGTATTTATACCTTCTTTTCATTTTTTTCTTTCATTTTTCTATCTTTTTTGGAAATCATTTGCAGAAAGCTATATTATTTACAATCCAAAATACTGAAAGCAATTATTCAATGATCAATTGATCCTATAAATTATAGGACCCTAACAGTGGCTCCATCTGGGGATGACACTTCCTGGTGAAGTGTCAAGAACACCGTAGACTAGTAGCCTTGAATCCTTATCTTTAGTATTGGATGCATATGTTTTTTTTTGTTTTCTGTAGTTATGGTGGAAAAATGCCTCAAAGCTTAGGGCCTTCTCCACTGGATTCAACTTTCAGACATAAGCTACCCACTCATGACAATACAAAAGTAAATGGTATCTGCAATGGGTGTGATTAAAACATTTTTTTATTCCTAAAAAACATAATTCTTGAGCATCCTTCCATTGATATGTCCTCGAGGTATTTTTGTTCCATCTGTGTTCTTTAGAAAAAAGGCATTGTTACCTTGGTAAGAATCAATAATGTAAGGTCCCATCCACAAGTTGTCAAACTTACCATGCTTTTTTTTTCTTGCCTTCTGGAATCCCATTTCAGAACATGATGGTCGATCTGAAAGTCATCATCTTTTGTCCTTTGGTAAAATGTTTTCTTGATTCTATCTTAGATCAACTGAGTTCTGTTATGAACTGCTTCTCTTGTCTGCTGCAAATGGATTGTCTGGTTTATTCTCCTTTGCAAATCTTTTGGTTTGACATCTAATTCTTGCATCATATTTAAAACAGGGATTCCCAATGAAGTTGGAAAAACAACATCTATCCCATAAACCAACTTATATGGAGACATGCCTATTGACTTTTTGGTAGTAAGCATGCTTGCCCATAATGCATTAACTAGCTTGTTGTGCCATGCTTTTTTGTTTTCCTGTAACAACCTTTTATTAATGTTAACTAAGATTTTATTGGAATATTCTGCTAGTCCATTTCCCTGAGGGTAATAGGTTGTAGAATGTCCCAATGTTATCTGGTATTTGTTGCAAAAATCTACCATCTTTTTTGACCTAAAAGTTGCAGCATTGTTAGTAATAATTTTCCTAAGGAAACCAAATCTAGCAAGGATATTGTTCTCGAGGAATTTTATGATGACTGCATCTGAAGCTTCTCTAGTAGGGACGACTTCTATCCATTTTTTAAAGTAAGTAGTGGTTGTCAGAGTCCACTTGTGTTGGGAAAATGAGGCAAGGTGGATTTCTCCTATAAAGTGAAGGCCCCATTATTGGAAAGGAGTTTCAGCAGATATAGGTCTTAAGGGTAAAGGAAAAAGTTTCTTTTTACCTTCAAATATTTGGCATTTGTGGCATGAAGTAACTTTATTTTGGATATCAGAGAATAAGGTGGGCTAGTAAAAACCTGCCCTCATAATCTTATTTGCAGTAGTCTTCCAATACAGGTGTCCACCACAGTCTCCTTCATGGAACTCTTGCATGACTTTATGTGCTTCATTTTTCAAAAAATAGTTTATTAAAACACCACCAACATCTTTCCAATACAAATTTTCATTCAAAATACAGAACTTAACATCTTTAAGTTTGATAATTCTAGTCTTTGTTTTAGTTAAACTAGGAGGAGCTTGTAAATTATGAAGAACATAAATAATGTCTGCATACCAGGGAGAGGTAGCAAAAGCTTCTGCTACCTATGGAGTCGCCAACTCATATAGTTCATTAAATATTTCTAGAAATTTTATATTTAAAGCATGTAAGTTAGATTCTGCCATTAATTTTGCTAACACTTGACCTTTGATGAGTTTAGTGGGTCGAATTTCAATATCATATTCTAATATAACAAAAATCCACTTACCCCTTTTCCCATCTGGATCATTCCAAGTTAGTATATCTTTAACTATTGCACTTGGAACAAAAGCAATGATGTGTGAATGAAGAATATACACTCTAAAATATTTTATGGCCTTTACCAGGGCAAAAGTTTACTTTTCCATAATGTCATATTTCAATGTTGTATCTCTTAAAGATTTGCTAAAGAAAGCAATAGTATGTCCGTGGCCCTCATTGTTCTTTTCTAGGAGGACTGTAGCAATGGTGTGCTCTGAAGAAAATGAAAAAATTAGGAAATATTTAGCAAAATCTGGACTAATTAACATAGGTTCCTGAGTTAAAGCCGACTTTACACTATTAAATGATTGTCTAGCTTCCATGTTCCATTTCACCTCAGTATATTTCTTTAGCATATTGGTTATGTTCCTTAAAATCTCAGCTAAATTCATAATGAATCTCCTTAGAAAATTTATCTGTCCAATAAAAGATTGAACTTCCTTTATATTCCTAGGGGGATTAATTTTGAGTATAGCTTCGATTTTACTGGGATCTATCTTGATTCCTTCTTTCGAAATTATGTGTCCCAATAGTTTTCCTTCTTGCAAACCGAATAATGTTTTTTTGGGGTTGAGAGAAATGCCAAATTTCTGACACTTTTCAAAAAATCTACTCAAGTGATTTGAGTGTTCCTCATTTGTTTTTGAAAAACAGTGATGTTATCTAGATATATAACTATGAAATGAATGATTTCATCAGCAAAAGTAAAATCCATGGCTCTCTGAAAAGTTGCTCCATCATTCATTAGACCAAAAGGCTTTTTCACATACATGAAAATGCCCCAAGGTGTAGTAAATGTTGTTTTCTCTTGAGCATCTGGGTGTACTAAGACCTGGTTATAACCCGAAAAGTCATCCAACAAGGAAATCTTGCTGGATCCAACCACCTTTTGTAGGATTTGGTCCATCTTCGGTAGAGGGTAATTGTCTTTTAGAGAGGCTTTATTTAAATTCCTGAAATCAATGCAAAGCCTGATTTCACCAATCTTTTTCTGAGTGGGAACCAAATTGGACACCCATTTGGAATATCTCAAAGGTACTATGATTTTTGCGTAATACATTCCTTTTACCTCTTTTCCAACCAGAGGGATATGCATTGGATTAATCCTCCTTAGATTTTGTTTAAAGGGTTTATGATCTTCTTTTAAGGGAATTTTGTGTTGTATGATACTGGTGTCATAGGATTTTAGGCCCTCATAACTCCAGGTGAAAACATCGATGAATTCTTTGAACAATTTAATGTACTTCAACTTTTTAGTCGAGGGTAAGGATTTGGACAGTTTGATCATTTTAGGTTGAATTTCGGTCCCAATATTATGTTCCTCAACACTAGCTCTAGTGGGTTCAATTTTGGGCTTCTTAGCTACGTCATTGAAATCAAATAAATCTTCTAATGGAACAAGCCCTCTAGGTAGGATATTGTCTTTCAGGTGCAAAATATATGTTTCTTGTTTTTCTTCATCTATTTCATGCAATTATAATTTATTTACACTACTATGTACGGTATCTTCTACATCAAATTCTATATCTATATTTGCATCTTCAAATTCATTTTTAGACTGCAAAAAATTGTCAGTATGAGCATCATTTCCAAAAAACTACCAGTATCTAATATTATCAGGTACAATAGGTCTATTTTTCACTTCGACAATATATGGACGAGTAGGATGAAATGGTAATTTACAAGTACTTGCCGAAGTAGCAAGACCATTAGGTAGAATGTTTTAATCTCTTGAAACCACAGACAAACTGTATTCAATAAAAGAATCTAGAAAATCCAACACAACATTTTTGTATTCTCTCATCCTAGGATGTTTTGCAGAGTATTCTCCTTTGATTTGTTTCATTACCAATTTAGAATCTCCATGAATGGAAATCCGTTTAGCACCAAGTTTCTTCAAAAGCTGTAAACCTAAGATTAAGGCTTCGTACTCTGCAACATTATCATAACATTGGAAATTCAGTTTGTAGGAGTGGCCTTCTGAGTGATGAGTATATGAATTGGAAATCCATACACCAACACCAGCTCCTTATTTACTCACTAATCCATCAAAACTCAAATTGCATAATACTTCATCTGAATTATCCTGCTCACTAACTAATGTTTGACCATCTTCAATGAGACAAAGTGTAGTATTATGATTTGGAACTTGTTGTTATGCACTTATATCATTATACAAAATAAATGAGTCAATAGCAGAATGAACATATATATAGGATAATTGTTAGGCCTATCCTGAGTGGTGACCATGAATTTCATAAGTTTCCCTCGATAGAGTCTTCATTCTGACCAAAGACAGGGATTGTTGTGTAGGAAATATCTATCTGTAAAGTCCCCTGCAGTTTGGATCCCCAGGATCGGGAA
This sequence comes from Pinus taeda, assembly GCA_000404065.3. NCBI lineage: Eukaryota > Viridiplantae > Streptophyta > Pinopsida > Pinales > Pinaceae > Pinus > Pinus taeda. The sequence goes on from APFE030749738.1 coordinate 47,124, forward strand.
AGAAGTATGCCATATTTGGGAGGGATATCAACGACAATTATGCCCATAAGTATACTTTTGGAAGGGATTTAGACTAAATTTACAGATAAATCTTTTATTATCCCAATGCATTTAAATTAACTGGAATCAAATGAATGTAGATCTTTATACCTTATGGTTATGTCTAATCCCAATTTCTCCATAATTACTTTCGGCATAAGATTGTGGGAGGCCCTTGAGTCAGGCACAACGTTGTGTAATATTTTATCATGAATGGTTAGGCTAACATAAAAGGGAGGTACATATCCCTCTTGAAGTTTTCCTTCAACTTCTGGGCCAAATAGTAATTCAGGTGGATCATCTAATACATTAACTGTATCAGCGTTTTCTCCTATGATCAATGCCTTTATTACCTGGGATCTATAGGGGGTTTTATTCATCAATTATGTCAAGGAATGGGGATTTTGAGTTTTTCAAATTCATTTTCTATATTAAATGATGTCTGTGTTTTATTTGGATTGGCAGCTTCTTATTTATCAGCCACATCTTTTTTGGGTATATCTCTTGGTTGGCTGGTAGGGGGATCATTAGTATGAATTGTTTTGGATGCAGTATCAAGTTTTTTCTGGATTAGAACATCATGATTCTTTCTAGTAAGAATATCAACATCCTGTTTGGCAGGTGTTTCAGCTGGTTCCTTTAGTGGAGTATCAGGTGTTTTTTTACTCCTAAGGTTGTATTGTTTATGGACTTCCATAATGGCATTCTTAGAGCCTTTCTTGTAATCCTCTATTTCTTTAGGTTCTATTTCATTCTGGGATAAAAGGAAAAGGTCTTGATCTTCTTCAGTAAGGAAACTATAAACATTATCATTTACTCCCAATAAATTTATTTCAGTATTCTCATTATCATCAGCTACTTCAGCCTCCCCATATGTATAATTTTCTTGGAAAGGAGGTGCTACCTGTTGTTCTAGACCCTTTGGGTCCCTTTGTTTATTCAGAGGTTGATTTCTTCTATAGTTTGGATTTCTTATTTTCCCAGTTTTATTTTCTCTCTGAGGAGTCCTATCAACTATATTGATTCTATCCATCATTTTCTCTATTTTTCTTAGTAGACTGTCTATTTTATAATTAGTATAAGCAGAAGATGAAGGTTCCTCTTTTATTGTTACTCTTTTTTTAGTTTTTAATTTAGCTTTTTTGGCTAATAAATTAGCCTCTACTTTAAGTGTGTTTGCTTGCATCTCCTCTAAGGTCATGGGATCTCTATCTCTCAGTTGATAGGCCATATCAACATTGAATCATTCTAGGAAATGTATTAGGGCCAAGCTCGAGGGTGGTTTAATGGCAGTAGGGATTACATTATAAACCTTATTAAATCTATCACAATACTCTTCTACAGTTTCATTAGGTCCTCTCTTAAGGTTTTTGTAATTGTTAAGGATCTGCAGAGGACTCTTTTTAACTTCCCACCTAGTTAGGAAAGATTGGTGAAAAACAACAAGGTCAGTTATACTACCTACTACTAAGTTTTTGAACCACTTTCTGACTTCTCCACCTAAGCTCTGGGGAAAATGCCTCAGTTTTACATCATTCTCATCTACTTCATGAAGATCAAATAAGTCATTCATCCTATCTATATGATGATGTGCAGTAATACGTATATTACCATCAAACTGGGGTATCCTAGCCTCATAGTCTTGTGGCATATTATGCAATTATGCAGGTAAAACCAGGGGTGCATAGCGAGCAACCATGATATCTGGTATTAAGGGAGGAGAAGATATAGGATTTGTTGGAACTGATTGAGTTACTACTTGTGATACTACTAGATGAGTAGTAGAAATTACAGAAGAGGTAGGGCCAATTGATGTTGGATGAACTGATTGGGAAGATGAAGTGTATGTTGCAATGGTAAGAGTAGAAAGCTCAACAAACCATTGTATGTAAACTTGATGTACAACCTGATTAATGGCTGAAACAAGATTTTACAGTTTGTTGAACTCCCGAAGGGCTTACTGATCCGAATCGGGTTCAACATATGGTCTTATTGGTTTATATGGTTGAAGAATGGCTTCATCAACCACTGTCTGATCAACAAAGTTTCATACTTAGTCCTAAAAAGATTGTGTTCGAAAGGTAGGTCAAATTGAATATCTTGAATGGTATCAAGGTTTTCAGGAAGAGAATTGGCCCTTGAAAGGGGGATATTGCTTCCCTGGCTTTCAGCTAAACTTCTCCTTCTAAGTATCCTTTCAGGATTGTCTAAAATTTCAAGTGGGTCCAGATCAGGATTCGCTCGGGTGAAAATTCTTTCTGGAACCAGATCTTTAAAAATAAAACAAGCTCTAATCCTTTATTTCCAATGTCTTGGTCATTAGATTTCTTGAAATAAGGATGCAAAAACTAGGGAAATAATCTAATGATGATGAAATGAAGGATTATTTTTAGTTCCCCAGTATGGTCACCAGAATGTTAGCACTTAGTAGTTTTCTGAGTTTGCAGAAGAAAATCACCAAGGTAATTACAAACCAACTTTGGAAGCTAGAATCTAGCCCTACCAGCTTCAGAGAGGGCTCTCTCTGTAAGATTTAACTTTGTTTTATTGAATATTAGGCAATTTATGAAGTTTGGAGTTTGATTTATATTTGAATGGTTGGTTGATAACTATATTACCATTGAGCTATAGATTCTGTTACATAAAGTACATATCGACTTCAGTGTCTACAGATAGATCTCACAGGGAAAGGTAGCTAAACCGAATGGATTTTTTAAAGTATGTGAAGTGGAGAAGAAGAACATATTAAGGTTCACTTTAAAATATAGAGCATTGCTACCTGAATTCTATATTTAAAGATCAAAAGAAAAAGTAGAAATTATTCATAGCCAGGTGTAGAGTGTAGATTTAAACAAATTATGCCCTTTATTTATCGATTGAATAATAGATTTGGAAAACAAATATATACTATAAACAAAGAAATATAAACACATGAGACAGATAGATGCACTTCACCAACAACTTTACACAAGAATCATGTGAAAGAGCTTTTGTATTATTGGTAATATGTTGATGCTTCAGAAAAATATACAATAGTGTCCTTGGTACAAAAACCAACCCTTGATACTTTTGAAGATGAAGTATTTATAATTAATTTACAAAAATATCCCGTCATAATAACTAGGATTTATCTACATAATAATAAAACTGAATCAAGCTAAATTATTACAATGATATCAGGGAAATTCGAACTGTCTGAAGTGGTGGCATTGAAATGGTGGAATAGTTGGGTGTCTGGCGCTCAAATTTTGCATGTGTTGTAACGCTGAGCTATGTCCCCAAAACTACCTTTTATTCCAGTAACTCACAAAGTTTATCCCAATGTTGTTCACTCGGAATATTCATCTTCATCAACTTCCTATACACTTCGTTGACTTCATTATATTTGGAAAATGTCAGTTGGGTGATGAATAGATTTTGAATTGCATACTGAATGTCGTGATCATATGAAAATGCTTCCAGAAAATATTTTCCTGTCATACTGAGTCTTCCAGCCGTAATCTTTAAACTATCTCTTGCCTTGGTTATAATATGCTCATTGTAATCTGACAACGTGTTGAGCTTGTCAATAATCACTAACAAATTTGGAAGTCCTTTCTTGTAGAGAGGTTCCAGTTTGGCAAAGAACTTTTGTATACCTATGTTCATAATTCGACCCTTCTCTCAAGATGTCTCATAAGATTTCTTTTAGTTAGCACTTTCTTGACTTCCAAAATTGTTTCAGTCCTGTCTTAAATTTCTAGCTCTTCCAATTCCTGACTATTCTGTTTATAAATTTGATAAGCTTAGTGGCTTCATTTGGTTTATCTCCCAGTTTCTTTCTGACCTACTCGATGGCTTCATTTGACGGTTCAATCATCTCCTGTTTCTCAAAAATGATTTGGATTGAAGGCCAAATGTCCTGCATGTCTTCATTGATCCTTTTCCAAATATTTTCCTTTACCTGTGCCAATGTGTTGTCCATGGCACAATGTTTTTCCATTTTCTGCAATCTTTGGGACAATGTATGGGACTTTTGTGTTTCTTTCATATAGGAATTTTCAAACCTTGTACTCTGCTGCTGTAAAATCTTTACCTCCAACTTCATCTTCTTTATCTCTTCTTCGTGTATAGACATGTTTTCCATTGATTGAGCTAACTTAATTGAGTCATCAACAACTGATGTGGGAAGCACAGTAGAAGATGATGTTCTTATTGTCGTGGTTGTTGTAGGGACACCTATTCGTATTAGAGATGTAATGGGAACTGCATCAAGAGGAACGACTGCAAGTTGTTTTTCCTTTATTAACTTGTCCATTTCTACTTCCATTGCTTTGATTTGTGCACCTTGTTCCACTAGAAGCTTCAACATCTCTTCCTTTTGTAGCTCTGTCTCTCCAAGTTCGTTAGCTTGGGTGTATTCTATCTCTGGCAAATTCATTTGTTTCTTTAAGGTTGCAATGTCAACATTTTTCCTTCTGATTATCTCCTCCATTGATTTCGAATTGTCTGGATCAAAGGCTACTTGGATCACCATTTCTTCCAAGTATTTGATTATGGTATCTTTGGAAAGTGAGGATGCTTTCTCCAATTTGAGCTGAGATTGCACGTTATTTAAAGTAAGTTGTAGTTTAGAGGCATGATGTAGCGGCTACAACCACCCTCAAAAAAGTTTCCTTAGCTTCATTTTGGAGCCTCCCTACCAACCATCCTCAGCAGCATGCCTTGCACTGTCAAGTACATTATCTTCATTGGTTTTTCAGCAGCTTCCCAGCCTATACACAATTGTTTGCTTCACTCCCCTGACAGGCTGCCATGCCAGACTTGTTTCAGCTGCTGGTTGAGCAGCTCCCTCAGAAAATTGCCCAATTCTGGAGGGGAACTAGCCTTCCCTCCAAAAATTGTGCAAGTCTGACTGGCAGCTTGCTAAGCTCAGAAATTGTGCAATCCTGTCAAACAACCTTCCTATGGAAAATTGCGCAATTTGGCCCAGCAGTGCAGATCAGCCCAGAAATTGCACAATTCTAGGCTACAGTCAGTTGATCCTCCCAGAAATTGTGCAATCCCTTTGGACAGCCAACCTAGCTTCCTCCAAGAAATTGCACAAAAAATATCCCTTAGTCAAGTAGGCTATTGCATGTGCCTTCAGGTTGACCGGTTCCACCCGGGACTGAGAAAACTTGACTTGCATGCATGGGCTATTTTTTCCAGAAATAGTAGAAAGAAACATGAAAAAATCATCCCTAGATTTTAGGGAGCAATTTTTAGCAGTTGAAGGTTACATGCAAAGATCGTTTTAGAAACTTTCCTCCAAGTGTCGCTTTTTCCTAGATTTGTGGCATGTGCGTCATGAGCCTTAAACTTATTTATTCGATGCTTCAAAGCTCATTCTTCACATTGATCTTAGAGCTCTGACATCCCACAGCGAATCCAGGGGTCTTTGACACATCCATCTCAACTATTCCCAGGTAAGTTCGCTTTACTTGTCTTTTGCAACATTTCTATCGCTTTTTGTGTTTTGCCTTGTGTGAGTATTGTCTGCTCGATTTCTATGAATGCTTGTTGTTGTTTGCATACATGTTAGCCTGTACAAGCACCATTTCAGCTTTCATTTACATCTCATTTCTATCACATGCATGACACTATTTTGCACGAACGGTCACCGATTCAGAGACTCGTTTCGCACACATGCATGTTGTTCCATTTTCTGAATCTTGCATTCACTATTTGCATGCATGATCATTCACTCATGCTTACACTCAGTATCAACATGCATTCAGATCTTCATTTGCTTTCAGTTTCCCGTCGGCGGGTCTGGGCAACCTTGGCCCAAACTCTGCCTCACCCGGACAACATTACGAAATTCTTAGAAGGAAGGCTCTGCCTTCCTCCCTAAAATGTGCAATTTTGGCCAATCAGTGCCCTCCAGTCTTGCTTTGTGCAATTTAGAGAGGCAGTGACTGCTGGCCCAGAAAATTGCGTAATGCAATGCCTAGGCCCGCATCACTTGCCAACTGAAATTGCACATTGCACAATCTCAACACCCAGCATGCCAGTATGGATGTGCATTACGCAATTCCAGTAGTCAACTAGCCTCCTGACAGTCTGGGCTACCTTTTGTGGAGTTCCGACACTTAGTCTCCCAGCCTCCGAGCAAAAATTGCGCAATCCTTGCTAGTCATTCCCCGGGTATGTTGCATGTGAGTCCTTAAGTTTACTTAGGTTTAACTGACATATTTCTTGCCATGCATGTCGCCATGTCTCCAGATATAGTAGATGTTCATCCGTCTCTCAGCAGTTGATGAGCCCCAAAATTGGTAACAATTTGGGCTCATTTGGCCTAATTTTCATTGTTCATTCCTTGTTCAAATCCATCATTTTCTATAGTTTATCAATTATTTTTAGTATGTTTGTGTCTTTGGTACGAATAAGGGAAGTTACTTTTCCTAGGTGGTTAACACGTGACTATTTCAGGTTTTTGACATATATTGGAGCAAAGTCAAAGCAATCATGAGCTATAAGGCAGCCAAGCCTGAAGTGAGGACTTGAAAGAGGGGTGCCTACGGCATTCAATGACCCTTCCTCGAGATCTTCACCTCCAACTCCGAGCTCCAAAGACCACCAAACCGAATCTAGAAGGTAGCCAATCAGCATTTAGAAAGGGACTGTTTGACTCACAGTTTGACAGCCGAGTTCCACAGATTGAGGAGGCTAGCTAGGTCCCTTGTATCTAAAATGTTGAGGCCTCAGCCTTCGTAAAAATACTTTTGAAACTATTGTGTACTTTGCACCTCAATGCTGCAGCTTTGTTTTGTTCCTTTGTAGCCATTTTCGGCATAACTGTTATGATTCTTTTTGGATAATGAGAAGCAGTTTGGTTTCCTATCAAATCTGAGTTTTTCATAGGAGCCAAAGCTCTCAGGGTTGGGCCCAACCTGAGAGCCTAGGACCTCCTTTCTGTATTATTTCTTTTCCTTTACGTATCACTATTTTTTTCCTTTATGCATTTGAACACATTGCTGTTAAGTAGATTTCGTTATGTTGCTGGAATAGATCACTGTTTATGAATGACTTTGGTTTGGACGTTTTGGTAGGATAATAACAAAAAGATCTCCAAGGAAAAGAGACAACCACACTCCTGGTTTCACCTCGGCCTTATTGGATTTGGGGCTGGAATTGAGGAAACAGTGCTGCCTCACAAAAACACTAGTTTGCTTGTTTATGCAATCTTTTAGTTTGCTTGTTTTATTTGCAGAGATTAGTCATGGGTTTGGACATCTGAAATGTTTCTTTACATAGATGGTGTACAAGGTTTTCTTCCCAAATAAATTTGTTGCTCATTTATGTTGATTGATGGATAGAATAGACTAGTTTAGGATTTGATCATTTGCAAGTCTTTGTTGATTTGATCAAGGCCCACCGTGCAGGGAATCTTCTTCCTTCATCCATCCTCCCAAAGCATCATCTAAGCCTCCTGTTTTGTCTCGTAGCTAAGTTTCTCTTTTCCCATCTATCCTTTGTGTCTACGAAACCTTACCTCCTTGCTCATCATTTCCTTAGCTGTCTTCAAGCCAAGTCAGCCTTCTACACCTCTTCACCGACCCACCCACCAGTCCTTAGGCCATTTTTAGACCCCCATCCTACCTCTAGATCCATCCATGCACCTTCCCTCACTCATCCACCTCCTAAAAACCGACTTCCAAACATCCTGTAGAAATTCTGAAGTTTCCTATAGAAATTCTGAAGTTTCCTGTAGAAATCCTGAAGTTTCCTGTAGAACCCCTGCAGACTTCCTGTAGAAGCTCACAAGTGAGGTTTCCTGATAGTCAAACCTTGTGAGACTCTGGGGAAGAGTGTTAGGGACTCCTTAGACCCCCTCTGAGCCTCTCCAACCATTTCCAAGCATTCCTCTTCCTTGATCCACTCCTGCACGGTTCAAGCATATGCATGTGAAAATCGACACTTAATCAAAAAAATACAAAAATATACTTTCTAGGAAAAAAGTAGTCTAAGACATATGCATTTTCCCTTTTTGAAGTCAATGGCATCTCATTCAGTAGTTTGCATTCTCATTTTTGCATGAGTAGAACTAGCTGGTAGAATTAGGGTTTGCTAGGGTTTGCATTTCTCTTTAGCTTTCAGTTTCTTTTCGCAAGTAGATTAGCTCCCTTTGAGTTAGCTTTCATCCATCATTTAAAAGCTTCTCCTGAGAACTTATAGAAGTTGGCTAAAGCCCCTAGCGGACTTGTGCCAGCTGACCAAGTGACAGCTGCGACAAGAGCTAATACTTGTGCATACAGCACCGTCGCTTCCAAGTTTGTTACGAACAACCGGGTTGATAAAAGTAAAGAAGGGAGTCCCAGGAGTTGCAGCATTATTGCTGCAATAATGGAGCCCACCAGCAGTTCAGGATCAATGGCCTATAAGAGAGGAGGGTCAGAGGACACCGACGGAAGCGCAACTCGAGAAGCAGTTGAGCGAGTATCTAGGAGTTTGTCGATATATGAAGACACCAAGCCGATCGTAGACAAAGACATCAAGATGAAATGGAAAGAGGTCAATGATGCATTCTCAAGCACATTTGGGGAAGATCTTGAAGACCTCCAAGTCTATTTGAACATTCACAAGTCCGGCTTGGACCAGATTGCATGCAAGTATCCTGCATTCCCATGCCCGGACATGATATATTGGATCATCTCGCACACTGACCCCAAGACGATGGCATTGAGCAGTGTCAGTAGGAAAGAGATTGCTACCTTCACGGCGCAAGACTATCAGGAGATGTACCACTGGCTTCTCGAAGCCAGTGATCACCATGGAGACACCCTTCAGCATACCTAGCAGTAATGCCAACTCCAGGGATGTCTTGAAGAACTGGGTGAAGGATCCATCCAAATTCAGGATGACACCCAAACAGATTTACAAGATGAAGATACTGTGGAAGGCATATCAATACTTGGTCATCATTACATGTTGCTTGTATGGCCAAGAGAGCACAGAGACTTTCCCATAAAGTTGGGTGATTGCATTGGACCAATTGGCCAGTGAAGGCAAAGCATGCAAATGGTCCGACATGTTGGCTCATAGGTTGAAGGAACAGGAAACAGGAGCTCGACAGTCGCCCAAAGGTCAGCAAGCAGAAATTTACATGTCTACCTACATCTTGGATGCAATCTATGCCCATCAGGAGTTCCTAGACATTAAGTGGGCATGGACATCAGCGGAAACCTCTATCAATACTTATTGTAAACTCTTTTCTGAATGTATCTTCAGAGGATTTATCACACATAAGTCAGATCATTTTTTCACCTCGGTGTATAAGATGATATTTGAGTAGGATCCACCTTGCATGTCGAAGGCGGCAATGGAAACCTTCTCATGTTTTGCTGAAGTTTGCCATGGACAAGTTCGTCATGCAAGAAGTGTCATACCACATCTCAGTAGGACTGTCAGCTAGGCTGCACCAGAAGAAGAATGCACCTTGGACCACTCTTTCATTTTGGATCGGGTTGTACGAGATACAAAATCTCAAGCATGCAGATGCCGAAATAGAGGAGATCAAGAAATATCCTTTCAACACCTGAATCTATAATTTGTATGACCTACATTGTTTGGTGAAGGATCATTACATGAGAGTACAGTTTCTGTGGATCCACGAGGCATGTCATTTGGTGGAGGAAGACCCATAGAGATATTGTTACAACTTCTCCAAACCCAATGAATTGGTCGGCATCACTATGGAATGGTTAGCGAAGCAGCGTGAAGAAGCATCCAGGAGAGCCCCAGCAATAACAGAAACAGAGGTAAACATACCGGCACGTGACAAAGGCAAGAGAAAAATTGTCGACAGTGTAGAGGCAGAACAAAGATGCAAGTTCATAGCAGACCCACTTGTGCAGGAAGCAGCAAAGGCAGAGAGAAAAACAGAAGATGGAGGAAACAGTGAAGGAGTTGTTTGAGTTAAAGGAGCAACTCCGGAAGGAACATGAGCTACGTAGATAGGAGAAGGAAGTGAAACAAGGACAAGAATAGCAGGGGGTGAAACATGCACAAACAGATGAAAATGCACCCATACAGGTAGTAGACTCATCCAAACAGTTGGCACAATGTAGACAAGGTGAGCAGTCGTAGGAGAAGGACTTCGCTTAAGAGATTGAATGAGTACTTGAGTAGATGGATATGGATATGGACAAAAAAGAGTTAGAGAAAGACATGGACCTCATGCCTTACCACCAAGAGGTCGACCCACCAACTTCACCGGATCCGGAAGCAAAGCAAGTCCCAAGAGACCAAGGAGACACTGAGATCCTTGGAGACAATCTGGAAGAAGAGATGCACAACATATCATTTGACGAGTCACAACATAGATTTTTGCAATCACACATAGTGTCTACTCTAGATGATCACACATCTTCTACGTAGTTTCAGGAACGAGTGATTGTTTCTAACATGCGCAAGCATCCAGCAACATTAGCTAATGCTACCAGAGCATATGCTGAAGCCACTAGCTCAAGTGTTCGCTTCTTGATATCAGAGAATGAGAGAATGAATAAGGAGTTATAGACGAAAAAGCAGGGAGGAGAATTGGTTACAACATCCGCCCGAGCAAAGTTGAAGAAGGCAATACTGGATGAAGTATTGTCCCCTGAGAGAGTCATGCGAGCGTTGTATTCCAAGTTTGGTACCATGCATAAGGTAGTTGTCCATCTCAAAGGTTGGAAACAACGATGTGCTAGGAGAGCACGTATCTTGTCAAACATGCATATTGTTGTTGACTACATGCAAACATGGAAAATGAGATACAATGGAGCCCCGTTACACTTGCGCAAGATGATGAAGCCCATAGCAGTCGAGCTGAAGGCAGATTTTGAGGTTGCCATCAAGTCCAAAGGGGGAGATTGTTGGCATTATGGTTTTGGTATGATTATATGGTTCAGATGTTGTACTTGATGGCAACACCCATGGCATGGCTCTCATTTTGATAAAAATAAAGAAGTACGCAGGAGAACAGTTCAGGAGGTGCGTACCTGTAGGTATACCGTGCAGGGACCGCGTCCTAATACGCGGGTTACCCATTCATGGGGTGCGTACCCTCAGTGCACACATTCCAAGGCAATAAAGTGCCCACACGTGTGGTTCCTCATGGTATTTAGCCGTCGGTATTGTGTTATCATGGTTTTCGCTCGTGGTATTGTTTATTTTATTATTATTATTGAGCCCCATGATCCTTGATTTAAGGATGAGCTTGCCTATATAAAGCTAAGGAGATCATTTGGTTTGAGCATCTTTTGAGCATTGAATATCTTAAAGATCTGACATTGGGTTCTCGGTTTAAAAAGCTTGATATTTAGAAGAGAAGTTGGAAGCGAATCTGTGAAGGGTGATCTCTCGAGCGCAAGATCAGATCTGAGTATCTGACTGTATTTTGGCCCTAATCAGAGGTACGCAAGTGATCAGCAGTGACAGTGCGTGGGTACGCAGAGGAAACAAAGGGCCAGTGCGTGGGTACGCAGAAGAGACGAAGGGGCAGCGCGTGGGTACGCAGAGGCGAGAAAGGTGAATTGCGTGGGTACGCAGTGCGATGGTGTTTCAGGTGCGTGCTTTCTGGTTAAGTACGCAGCACGACAGTCTTTCTGGGTGCGTACCTGCTGTGATAGCACGCGGCGTGATATTTCTTCTGGGTGCGTGCCTTCTGCACTGTACGCGGCGCGATAGTACATTTTGGTGCGTACAATACGCAGATCAGTGAAAGGAGCAGTGCGTGGCCACGCTGTTCAGCAGAAGGAGCTCTGCGGGTATACGCAGAGAGGCCGAGGGTGAAGTGCGTAGCAACGCAGGCCAGTAAAAAGAAAAACTGTGTATCTGTGTTAAGATCTTTTGTTGGTTGAATTTTTCTATTGATAAGGTGTTCTGGGTTCTGTTCTGTTATTGTTGATCTGGTTATTGCAGCTGACTGTATAATTTACATGTACTTGATGATCATTTGATGTTTATGGATCCAGTTTGAATATTTATGAAAAGTGGTCCTTGAAAGAAAAGAAGTAGGGGGTTGTAGCTCCCTTCCAGGAGAGATTGGAAAACGAGAGAGAGTTGTAGCTCTCTGCAGGTTGCAGCTTGCGTACTGGTAAGGGACTGCACCAGTACAAGACCATTGTAAAAGGAGTTTCTAATTTGAAAGAAGATAGAGACATATTGCAGCAGGTGGTTTTCACCCACATTGGGTTTCCACCTTATATCTGGTGTTCTTTGATGTGACTGTCTGCTTCTCTTGTTCATGCTCATTATTTATGGTATTGGTATGCAAAAAATAATTCAAAGTATAAATAAGAAAGATTTGGATAATACTGATTCACCCCCCCTCTCAGTATTATTGTCAACAATGAGGAACTCCCGCAACTCATCACTAATTTATAGGCTTCCCATGCATGTGTATTCAGAAGCATGGATGTTTTTGTGCATGCACATGCAATCCCATCTATTGGGACATTCATTGAGGCAAAGACAAATGCACAAGTCCGACTGGAGCTTGACTCGTACTTTGATGAGTTGATGCACATAGCCACCAATGCAGACTTAGCGATCATTGCAAACATAATGCATCAGTATGTCATTGGTCTAGCCGCACTCAAGGCAATGATGTGCATGTTATTAGATGAGTTAGAAAAACGAGCCAAAGAAATGTACCCAGATGCTACAGAGGCAAGAGTTTGTTTCCAGAAATATGTCACCATAGAGTACACGGAAACCATCGCAGACTACCGAGCTTGGCATCAGTTCGGTACTGTCGACCATCGTGAGGATGTTGAAGAGTTGGTATTCCCACAGTTTTCTGAGTCATAGTGGTGTCTTGCATGGCTTACTCAAGCCTATTTTGTCTCACATTGGTACATGTGCAGATTGCATGTAACGTCTTGTCAAGTGGAAGTTCAAGTGTCAATAGTTGAATGTAACAGTCATAGAGTAGTTGAAGAGTCATGAGGGTAGATGAATAGTTACAAGGGGAATGTCAAGGGTCACCCCACCCTTTGCTATATATAGTCCCTCATAACTCATTGTAGATGATTTTGGTCATCCAAGCTTTTGATAGGAGTATCTTAGGGAAAGGTTGGAGAGTATTACAACAAGCCTTAGCTTCTCCACAATGCAGAACTAGTACATCTCTTTGGAGGAGCAGACGGCAGTGACTGTAACATTTCACTATCAGGACTAGTGGTTGGTCATGGTTGTACTATATGATTGGAAATTTCACTTCTTAATATAACAGAGCCAACATGTTTCATGCATATGTTGTTATTGTATTTCAGCTAACTTGTTTACTCTAATGATATATGTATCTGTTTGCTTACGCATGCATGTATGGAATTTTTCTGTATAAGTATGTATGAATCTTACTGAAATGTGTTGTTTGTTTAACCATCACTTTGGATTGTCATCTTACTTGCTTTCCAGTTTTTGATGCATATTTGCTCGTGTGTTCCCTTCTTAGCCACATGCTTTCATAGGTTTCCAAGGGGCACACTCACCTCACCCTTCGTGTGTTAGAAACGTTCATGCACCTTCCTTGACTTGTTGCATATGTCATGCCCTTGCTACCAACATGGATATCTCAACCATGGTCAAGGTGATACCGTACGACCCACTGCTGGGACTCCTACACCAAACAGTCTAAGGTCTAGTTGGGACTTCTTATCGGGGAGACCCCCTGACATGTTGGCGGGTCCGGCATCGTCAACATTTCTGGTGCTAGAAGGAGGGCTAGATGACAAGTTGTGTCCTCTCATCCTGTTTTGAACCTTTGCACATCTATCATGGATTCTATTACACTCATCCCTCCACGATGTCTTTCGCATGCCGAACCACTCAACATCATGAGGGAGTTGTTTGATCTCGTGTTTGAATTCACGTATGATGGCGAAGGTGAAGTTTCTTGGCCTGAGTACTTAGAAGACTTCTATGTATTCCTTGAGAATGCAGACGAGTTCTATGCAGAAGGTCAACCTGCTACTTTCATACACACTTCGTGAATCCCCACAACGGTGGTGCTAGAGTATGCCTCTTGGCAGCGTGCACTCACTTGACCAGTTCTATGATCTCATTGAATCTACTTTCCATCATTTTGATCCAAAAATTCTTGACCAAAAATTGTTACAACAACAGAAGGCCCCGCATGAATCACCTATGGAATTCTGGGACCGCTTCTGTGTGTTGCAGTTTCAAGCTCCCAAAATTCAGATGAAATTCTAGTATCTCATGGACAAATTTGAGTACTGTATTACCAAATCTGCTAATCCTAAAAGAAAGTCCAAGCCCAAGCCCCGCTCAGCATACTTCGGTGACGGAGTGGCGCAATCACAAATGGACATAGTCACTGTCATAAGTGACTATCCACCGTCCCCTCATCAAACAACTCCACCATTGTAGAATGATGTGGGAGAACAAGCACACACATTTGTTCAACTGTCACATCCTCCCAACATCACTTCTCTCAATTTTTGCACAGATTTGGTTGCGAAGCCCATGGGTTGTCACATGTCTGTTTTACCTCAACCTCTGTCTTCGTGTTATGCTGATCCTCCAGATTGCATTGTCTTGTGTTCTTCCATTCTGGACTCTACACTTGTTGTGAACGAGGATTAAGCTATCGACGAAGTTGGTGTTGCACAACCAACTTGCATTGTTATTCATGAAAAGTATGACTGGGAGCTTGAGCATCAACCCTAGACGAAGGATGACTCCCTTATGTTTGAGCCTCCTACGTTTTTTCCTGACATCTTCGGTGATTTTGGAATCCATGGTTTCGCATGTGTATCTCCATTTATAGATGCACCCATTGGTGATAATTCATAGAATACACCGGATCTCAGTCCATCATCCGACAATGGAGAGGATAAATTATTCATTGAAAATCCACTTGATTTTTCATCTAATTTTTCCGGAATCACAGAGGGTGAATTTTTTCCCTTCTCATCTACCCCTCTATTTGATTCATCAGATCATGAGGATGCCGATGAAATCATTGGTTGTGCTTATTGTAGCTGTCATGATCTATTTACTTCCGTATTCGATCACGATGATGATTCTATCACAATTGATTTTTCCAAGCCACGTGTTTATGATGATCTATCTATCGACGAAGTCGAAACTCCACAGAGTGTCGAGGCACTTCAGCCCGAGATGATGGTTATGTTAGGCCCTTGCTGTCCTGAGGTTGGTTTCACTTCCGATCAAGAAATTGTTGAAACACCCAAGGCTTCTCATCACTCATCTATATGCATTGAAGATCAATCTCACACACAGATCACACTTCCTCCATTCGAACTACACGATCCCATTGCTCATGCATCGGGGGAATCTTACATAGCAAGCACACGTGCACGACGCAAGTTGTCTTTGTTTCTTTTGTTTGCTTGCATGTCACAGTCAAGAGTATGTGTATGCTTAACAGCTGCACACAGTGTCACACATCACCATTATAAGTCCACGGATTGCATGTCATGCACTTACACTCACTTACGTTCTGTGGACACATTTAAACTTGGAGTGTGTTTGTCTTCATTTTTATATCTTTCATGTTTGTTGGTTCGCACAGTTGTGTTGTTCATTGATCTGAATTTGAAACTACTTGTAAATGGTTTGCAAGGTATTCAATTAAGTAATAAACATGTTTAAAAGATGCCCATGTCTTGCAGTAAAGAAACAAATGAAATTTTCAGTTGTTCATGATCCATTTAAGCATAGCATAATTATTTCCTTTTACTTTTTAACACATTAAAATGAATTTGTTATACAAAATAAATCAACCACAGATGCAAAAGAAGTTGATAAAGCAGTTCACCCCTCCTGGGCTACGTCTGTTGGGTCCAAGGCTCCCAAATGGGCCTGTCCTCGTTTTAATTAAATGCTCAAAATGAATATACAGCTGAATAGAAGTCTCTACAGGTGGAATAGACTATAAAAATGGATTCATAAAACTTGAATCCTTCGGGATTGACTGCTGGTTCACCTCCAATGGATACCTGCAACCCTATACAGTTCTCACAATACTGGGCCCTGGTGGCTCCTAGAACTTCCACGGCTCCAAAACCTCTGCAAATGACCTCAAACTGTTATCAGACCTGTGCCAGTGGCTTCACAAGGTTGAAAATACCCAAAATCAAAAACAAATTCGTCCAAAACCGCATTTCCTAACCAAAGTTATGGCTATTTACTCCCAACTGCCAGTTTCCCTGAAAAAACTACAGCTAACTTTAGTTACGGCTAGTTAGCTCTGCCAATTATAACGCGACCGCCCAAATTTGGTGCTCCGCCAAAAATCCGCCAGTCTAACTACTTGTAATTAATGGGCATGTGACCAAAAAATTCGGGCGGTTTGTTTGCATGGGATTACGTGCCGGCGGTTTGAGCGGAGCCCATGGTTCCGGGCAGTGGTCATATGGTATGGGGGCTGGCCCCTTTTCTTCCCGCCCGCAATCAATTTCAAAATTTAAATACAAAATGGTTCGCGTAGCTTTCAACAGCTGTTGTTGTGGCCCAACAGTAAGGCGGAGTGCTAATGTAACGAAGGTCGTGGGTTCAAGCCACCATTCGACCAACAAAATTTTTTGAAAAGCTGCTGATGTCACCTTGCCATGTGGTGGCTTCTGAGCTTGCCACGTGGTAGCTTCTGATTGGCCCGCCCAAAAGGAATATTCCAAGGAATATTCTGTGGAATATTCTTTTTTAATTTTTTTTTAAATTAAAAAATTAAGGGTTACTGAGCAATTTTGTTTTTGACATAACTTTCACATACAACGACCGTTTTTCGAACCGTTTGCGGCGCCGGAATCAAGAGGACGATCTCTATCCGGTCATTCAAGTTTGAGCAAGTTCTGAGCAATTTAATTTTTGAGCATTTTACGACACTTGGGACATGAGCCCCTGATCATTCATGAACTATGCTTTCACCAACATGGGTCGACCAATGCGCCATGTAGAAATTCTCACTGTAGATTAATCTGATTATGCAATGTACTAAAGCAAAATACTTAATCTACTTCTACAATCAAACTTGCGGAAGCTTAACCGATTTTGAGCAAGATCAAACAGAACACATATAACAGAGAAGAAGAAACAATCACACATGAAACACAAAAGAATACTCTGGGGAAAGCCTCAGCTAAAAACCCCGCTATCTGTATTATCATACAAGTGGAAATATCTTCGGATTACACAAAGATTTAGCTCTCACAGCTATCCAGCTCTCAGTACAATCCCTCACTGCTGCTCATAGGCAAACAAGGCTTCTCACAAAACTTCTCCTCTGCCCTCCAAGCCTCCTATTTCCTTGCAATGTTCCTCTGGGATGATTCTCCTTCAACCAAGTGGAACACTGCTCTTACACACTGTAAAACTGCGCAATCCTCAAGGAATCAATTCCTTCTGCATGCAAGAGATTTTATCATAGGAAAATTCTTGCAACTAATAGTACATTGTCCCTGCCTTTAATCTCAACTGGGTCTTTGTCTGAAATGACATGCATGAGTTATTTATGAGAGAATATTCAGTTATCTGGAGAACACTAGTTGCATGCATGCATGCATTAATTAACTAAACTCACAATCAGTTCCACAAACTGTTTGCAACTAATCTAATTGGAATTAACTCAATTAACTGAGCTAACTAATTACAACTCAAATACAACTCATCATTATCTCCTTAATTAAGGGGTAACTTCCTCAATCAAATGGATAACTGTTGCATGACTTCACAATGACTTCATGTTTGAATTTCTCTAACTAATTGACTCAAGATGAATTGATTAATTATTTTTCAAATAGCTGGTGAGACTAAATTCGAATTTTAATTCTCAATTTTAATTCAAGGACAAATTGGAATATATCTTGAAATTCTATCTATAGCAATGCTATTTTTAGCATTTCTTGTTTCTATTTTCAACACGCCGGTGGCTGCATTGGAAGTATCACTTCACATGAGCAGATCCATGCACCATTAGCGTAGGAGTAGGAGTAGTGTTTGCTTTTGGTTGCATGTATGTGTGCTTCTTACCTTGCATGTTTGTTTGCTTGCATGCTTGTTTGCTTATTCACTTTTCTTACACATGTACTTCTACTTTTCGCTTTGTTTGTTGTTTGTTTACTTGTTGTCAAGCGGAATGAGTTATACTTGCGGACAAATCTAACCTTCCTAGGAGTCTAAGACTCTCTAATGACAAACAAACCAAATAAGAGCTATCCTTCTCTAGATACATATCATT
>APFE030749740.1:0-18329 GCA_000404065.3 Pinus taeda
TAACTGGATCGCACTCATCATTTTTAACTCCTGGTTTACACGTTAGTGTACTCTGAACTACTACTGCTCATGATCCCCTCAATCCTCAAACTTTTTCTCTGTAGAGTTCCCGCATTCTGACATCATACATCCCTTAGGTAGATCCCAGTCCAAAAAATAGAACCATTTGTTGGCTTATATGGGCCTGACCTAGGTTTGGAAGAAGTATTTAGCCAATCAATTCCTGTAGCTATTGGCCCTTTTGGCAATACCCCGCAGAGTGCGAACTACAGTCTCACTCAAGGTAGCAGGGGAGGGTGCTAGAACTAGGTTTCCACACCCTTAGCATGTCTGGATGTGGTCTGTAGGGTTCGTGTTCCATTCTGTAGTCTCACGCTACCCTGCTTCTTCGCAGATCTAAGATAGGGATATTCCTTAATACTTATTACTTAATGAGTTATTATAGATCAGATTTAGTTGTTACAGTATTTAAGAAAACATTTAATCAAGATAACCAATGCACTCATTCAAAAGAGACACAGATTTGCATAAACCCATAACATATAAATAAAGAAATATAAATATCAACCATTCATTAATCAGATCCACAACAATTCAGATTTGACACATAATTTTAGAACCAACTTATATTTATTCTCTTCCTTCATCAATACAACAAGATTTGCCCTACACACTCAGGTGCAACAGTCTGTACACACAACTTCGAACTCTACCAAGCCTCTGTGCACACAACTACAGAGCCTCTATCTACCCACAAATACCCTTGACTCGAATTTACAGATGCATATAATCTTCACATACCCATAGCACTAAGATCATTCAAACTCCAACAAAACTGCCTTCTACCCTTAGAACCTCACTCCATTTATACATTCCCATGGTCCATGAACCACGGGTAGGCCGACTTACTCCCTATTATTATATATTATTTTTTTGGTGGACAACCCTTTGAATTGACCTTTTACATTTCACGCTTTGCTTCTTTCCGAGTTTTAAAATATTTTCATCCTGACTTATACGCTCTCAGCCCAAAAACAATTACGAGGCACCTCCACTACGCAACAATTGTTTTATGTACATGTTGAATATGTAGTGCCATGTACATATTGTACTATGCACTTGATGGATATGTGGTGTTGTGTGCATATGAGGTTGTGCACATGTTGAATATGCGGTGATGTGTACATATGGTGCTATGTATATATTGTATATGTAGTTCTAAGTACATATGGTGTTTTTTACATGTTGTACATGTGGTCCTATGTACATATGGTGTTTTTTTCATGATTGTACATGTGGTGTTGTGTGCATGTGGTGTTTTGTACATGTTTTACATGTTCTACAAATGTTATTCTAACTGCAGAAAGGAGAAAGACTGGAATGTAAAACAAAACCTAATAAACCCTAATTAACAAGCTAATTCTAATTTTGCCAAAAACACTATTAAAACCATGAAAGAAATTCCATTGCCTACTCAATGAACTAAAAAACATCTAACCATTCTATTTCTAGAATTAAATAAGCAAAAAACGTATTTTTGGATTATTATGTGTTTTTATGTGAATTTAACATGCATCTAATTGATTGTGTGTGAGTGTGGCAGTGAAGAGGTGGTCTTAGAAGGTTGTTTTGGAGCTTGGGAGGATGTAGGATGGTGTGGATGGGTGCTAGGGGGTCTTTTGTGGCCTTCTGGAGGCTTCTCTCACACTCAACCCTCAAAAGAAAGCCTACAGGAAAGACTACAGGAGGACACAGGAAAACTACAGGAGGAAAACAAGGAAACTACAGTGGGCCTACAAGAGGACGCCGAGAGAAATTTTTTCTTTTTTGAGGGTGTGAGAGTGGGTGGAAAAGGTGGATGAAGGTTGGAATGAGGTGTTAGGGTGCCTAAGGTGAATCACCAGGAGCGAGAAAGATGATTGGGTTTGCTCAAGGAGAGAGGAAGAATTTCTATGAAAATTGAAGGAAACTAGGGTAGAATTGAGATGAGGTTTGGGAGACCTATAGGGCATGGATCAAATGGAGGGTGTGATTTTTGGTAAGATGGATTAATACTAGAAGATATCTACTGCATAGAAACTGACAGTCAACCAAGAAAATCGAGCAACCAATGAAATGAGTGAATCCTAGGAAAAACATAGTTTTGCATTAAAATGGCCTAAACTATGATGTAAAAAAGGAAATGATGGGAAATGTTGTAAGAAAGGAAAGCATGCAAAAGGAATATTACAAATCAGGAAGTGAACATGATAAGGAAGATCTAAAGTAAAGCAAAACTAGATTATCAACCTACTAGAGCAGCAAACATTAGAAGTAATAAGAATGAGGAAAATTTGTGTTTCTGGGGCAGCAAGAGAGCCCTTGCCTAAAATAATGGTCCCAAAGGGAGGAAGAGAGGCTAAGGCACTTTTGCTAGCCTTTTGAATCTTCTTTGATCACTACTTAACCTACTACAGAAAGCACAAATGGAAGAAAGCTACTAAATCATTAAAAATAGCCTATTCTTAACCATAAGAGAAATACATCTAACAACAAACTAATCTACAAACTAAAGTAAAGCATATAAATACAAGTAAAGAGAAGCTTGGATTCTTGGATTGGGCCCAATCCCAAGAGCTTCAACCCTTTGAGGTAACTCAGTGCTAGCTCAAAATGGATTCCATCTTCACTATCAAAAAATAGCAAGATTACATAAAACTGTCATAAAATAGTAAGCTCGAAATTTAAGTAGAGTTTACACAAGAAAAAAAAAGCCCACCCTAGATCAACAACTTCCTTAAAATCACGGACGCTTGGCACCTGAAACTCGAGATAACTATTAATCATCTTCCACTTGCTTAACTGCCTTCTAGTGCATGATTCGGTTGCTTGTACTCCGAGCTTAATGAAGTGGAATTCAAAGTGAGGAGAAATAAATGAGAGGGATTCCCTCTTATAAGTCCTCTCCTCTATCTACTTCGAGTTATTTCTGTTGTTTGACCACTAGATCCTTGACTTTAACCTCAAAATCCATCAATAATCTGTATTAAATACATGTTAGACCACATGGCATAATAACTAACTCAACTCACCCTATAAGCATAAATATAATCAGAAAATTGTACAATAAGCTAAGAGAATGGTTGATTTGACTAGGTTAGGAGGTAAAATGAGCCCATATAATTACCCATTTATGAGGCTCATCATCACCCCCCTACTAAAGGTGTTGCTCATCCTCTGAGAAACCTAGTCAATATCTTGGTCTTTCATGGCCCTAGTGGCCTCCCTAGCATTCCAGGCTTCTGATGTGGTTTGCTCATGTTCTCCATAAAATCCTTCCTTTCTATCTATGTCCTTCCATTACTCCTTCTCTTCTTTTTCTCTTCTGCCTTCTAGCATGGCTAATATGAGTGGAGGACTTAGTTTGAGGCCAATCCAGTTGACCTTCAGCATTTGCATGAAGCACTTATACATTGGTACTCTTTTCAATGCCTTTTTCACCATCATGGGGTGATGATATTCTCTAATATACAAGTTGTGGGGTAGGGTGTTCCATCTTCTCATGCATGCATGCACACGGTCATCCCCAAGTAGCCTAAGCATATCTTTAAAGTGTTTAATGGCTTGTTCCTGATAGGCTAGATATTTAGGAGCAAATTGAGGGTCATTGGCATGCAGGTTGTGTGTGTTGATGAGTTCCATAGGATCTGATGGCTCATATCTTATCATCAATGGTTCATTATGCTCTTTCATTAAGAATCTTTCATTTCTGCTGTCCTCACTTCTTCATGGTTCATCCATGATGGGCCATTAAATGTATATCCCCTAGCTTGGCATTGGGGTCCCACACATTTACGTCTATGAGGGCCAAGTTGCGTAGATAGAACTCTGCCATCTTTGCTTTGTCCTCAAAGGTTCTTTAGTCACACAAATCCATGAACTGCATGTAGTCTTGGAAAGGTATTATGCCTCTTTGTGCCAAATTTATTATTTGGAATTGAAGTCACCGATCCTTCGAATAGAGGCCATAAGATTTGGCTAGTCTTCTGCATCGTAATGCTTATATGGATAAGCTAGCCATGTATGCCAAATGAGTCTCTTTCTCCTGTAGCTACCTCCTTAGTAATTCATTCTCACTCTCAAGGTGGATTCTTGTAATGGCTTCTCTGTCTCCAAGAGCAATTAATTCCCTACCCATTTCCTTGAGTTTGTCTTCCATGTGTCCAATATCATCAAGTCCTTTATACTTGGCTATCTGCATCCATCTATGCGTTCTCACTCTCACTTTTTCCAATTCAAAAATTAGTAGAATTGCAAATTTATATGGGATTATCTTGCCTCCCTCAATTACTCTATATTAGGAGTCAATATTAGGCTGGGGGTCAAGTTCTTGTAGCTCTTGTGCTTCCTCTTTCACCTCTAGCTATCCTCCTATCTTTTCCTCAAGTTTTTGTGTCTCCTGTATTTTGGACAGTGTCTCCTGTAGGACTGTTTTAGCCCGTAGAATTTCCTTTCCCTTCCATGTAGAAGATCTTATAGTCCTCCTTTCATAGGTTATGGGTGTCTTGGAAGGAGATTCTTTCACATTGGTAGATGGTGAATATTCAATGTTAATGGGAGTCTTTGATGAGGGTTGATCTTTTCCTATTTTAATTCTAGTACTCGTCCTTGCCCTGAAATACATGGAGGTTTTTTTGTTCCTCTCCTACTTCTTCTTGACTGGTGTACTAAGGGCAGTGAGGGTAGTTGTTGTTTCTCTTTCCAAAGTTTCAGGGGAATCTTCTCTTTGCTCTTCCCTCTCTACCTCCTTTTCTCCGTCTTCTATTTCTTTTTCCTCCTCACGCTCCGTCTCTTTTTCTACCTCTTGTTCTGTCCCTTCAACTCTCCACCCCTCTATTTCTTTTCTTTCCTCCTTCCTCTCTTGCTCTACTATGTCACCACTAGCTTCATCTTCTCCTCCTTGTTGTTCTCCCTCCTCACTGACAACAAGACTGACATCATAGGTTAATGCCTTGATGTCATCCTTAGTTGTCATATTTCTAAAAACTTCCCATGCTATAGGGATTCTAAGGGTATGGAGGGATTCTTCTACTAGGACCTTGATTAGGCCATAGTGAGCTAGCTGTTGTGAATTTCCTTCTTGTACCTTGGTGTTGGAGTCAATGAGGTACCGAAGGAGAAAGTAAGGGATGCTGAGCTTTTCATGTGTTGGGGTATCCATGCCATATCTCAATTCTTGGAGGATTCTAAAATGATATCCATAAACAATGTTGTGCCTCCCCTCATAAGAAATCTATTTGATCGCTTTTTAGCTAACCTCATCCCAGGGTTATGGTACACTAGCCCTCCTAATTCCATTTTTTTCTTCAATAGGGGTTTCATTATCTTGGAAAAATTTCCTCTTGGTAGCCTAAACAATTATTTTCTCATCTTTACTCCAAGGCAACCCAAGAGGAAGGGTAGTGACCCTACTGATGAATTCAGAGATTATTTCAATGGATAGTTCTCTAATGGTTATAGTAGCATGAGTTCTTGTGTGAGGGACTAGAAAGAGGGCAAATTCATGGGAAATTTCATCATCAAACCCTCTAAAATTCTCAAGGAAATTCATCGAGTTCACCCTTGTAAATATTTCCACCACATGAGGATGTGCATGGAGTCTAGTGGAGTTAGTGGGGTCTTTTCTAATAAACCTATCTATCATACTTCCTGTACTACTTTTGGAAAACTAGATATGGAGGTGGAGACAAATAATTTTGAGTGAAATAGAAAAACAGAGAGGACTGTGCTTTCTTTTTTAAACAAAAATTGTTTTTTGTGTATTTATACCCTCTTAAAGACTCATTTTATCCTCAATTTGAGACCAACTGTTTCAAATTTTGATATTCAATAGAGGGCATTCATGAACCCTACCTGTTTAGACTGAAATTGGTGCTAAAAAGCATGTTTCCTCCCTTCAAAATGACTCATCGTCCCTCCTGTAGAATCCCGTTGTCCCTCCAATAAATTTCTTGTAGGTGCTCCTATAGAAAGTGTTGAGAGAAAAAATATGGAGGAAATTGATGGAGGATGGCGGATACGAGGTTGTGGGGGCATAGAAATACTACTCTGTGGCTAAGTTATGAGGAGAAAATGAAAATAATTTTGTGAGGATGCACGGGGAGGAGTGCTCATTACCTTTTATGGTTGTTTCCAGCTATGAGTGCTAAGCTGGCAAGCTGTACCTTGCCTACAATAGGACCATTGGTCCCCACCTACTTGGTCGTCATGACCCCCCTCATAATCATCCACTATTATTGCATCGGAGTTAACTCTTCCTCCTACTACATGTCCTTCACATCTTTTGCTTGAGTTGACTGTGCGCACGTATGGGTGATATCTCAGTTAAGTGAAGTCAACTAAATGAATTTGGCCAAGTTAACTAGCCACCTTTCCCTCTTTCGATGTCAACCATCGCGTTGCCTTCATATGATTACTAACTACAAAAATGCAGATAGAGGAGTGACTTAGCTACTTACCTGTAATCTAAGTGTATTTGTTGCCATCAACTGTGAGGTGTTATGGCATTCTTTTCTTCACGCCTTCATTTTACATCATGCATGATGTCTCTACTTGGTGATGTGTTGATATGTGTTTCTGCAGGTTCTTCTTTTGCTAGAGCTAAGTTGCATGTTCCTTTTCAACCTTCAGATGTGTTGTCCCTTGTTGCTGATGCTGGACTTCTATGGGATCAACTGCTACAGGAATTTCTACAGGAGCTCCTCTAGCTGCTTCTCCCCTTGAAAATTCAAATATTTCCCTGTGGTTGGAGCGCAGGAATGATGCCAAAGGTGGATATGAATGATGGAGGAATAGTAGGTAAGCTTCAGGTAAAGTTAGTGGTGCCTTTTCCTCCTTTTATTTTTGTTTTTTCCAAAACTGATAAATTGTTTTTCTGTGTTTTTCCTTGGAAAGGGAAAAAATAATAATAATAACAATGCTTGGAGTCTAGTGCAGGCTTGGAAATGATGGAAAGGAGTTTTGAAGATGGTAAGAGGGATTATAGGTTCCTCATGAAGCTTTTCTTGTCCCTCAAACTACCCCCTATAGACACTTTTGGCTCTCTGTAATTCCTACAGGACCCTCATGTAAAAAAACAACTTTGGAAGAAGAGGTACAATGGGGTGAAAGAGATGCCAAAAATGATGGAGGTTGGTGTGGAGAACATGATATGGATGCTGATATGAATGTCAGGTTCCCCTTGGCACCTTCTTCTACTCCTTGTAATCCTCTTGCAAACCTGCAATGCAATAAAAATTCATTTTTTTCTTTCTCTTTTTTTTTTAATCAACTAGGGTGCCTCAGAGAGGTTTTCACCTTAATTTCCTACCCTAGATGCCTCCAAGGGAGGTTTTCACCAAAGGATATTATTCTTTTCCCTTTTTTTTTACATCACTGGGCCGCTCGAGAATAGATTTTCAACCCAATGATGGGAATCAAGCACCTCATGGAGGTTTTCACTTGAGTCCTTATTTTTCCTCTTTTTTCCTCAGTGAGTGAGTGAAGTGGAAGCTAATACATGCTCCAATACCATCACTATTTTATTCAAATATCCAATAAACTATCGCTAGGGGAGGGGTTTCTTGTAGACTTTCAACCGATATCCATTGACAAGCATGGGGATGGCTTCATCATCAATGGTTCTAATTAGAACTGAACCATTGTCATTGCATTTCTCCACAGTGTAGGGTCCCAGCGATCTTGTCCTCAACTTGCCTTTGATATCCTTGTATCTTGAACCATAGAGTAGTGTCTAATGTCCCTCTTGGAATTGCTTCTCCCCGATATTTCTGTCATGCCATATCTTTCTCTGAAACTGAACTACCTTTGTATGGACAAGGGGATTGCAGTCTATATTCATCCAATCCATTGAACTAAAGTAATCTCTCCTTTTGTGCATTGCTGAGGTCTAGGTCCAGCTGAGCTACTATCCTTAGGGTATTGAATTCAAACTCTATTCACAACAAAGCCTTCTTCCCATAGATCAGCTCATAGGGTGTGGACCCAGTGGTGGCCTTTCATGTTGTGTTGTAGGCCCATGTGGCCTCAACTAATCTGTCTTCCGAGTCTTTTCTGCCGCTGCTCACTACCTTGTTTAAGATCCCTTCCAATGCTCTATTAGTGACCTCGACTTGCCCATTGGCTTGTGGATGGTAAGGGTTGGAAGTCCTGTGCTTGATCTTATGATGTGTGAGCAGGTTTTCAATCAGGTTGGAAGTGAACTAACTGCCTTGGTCTGTGACCAATTCACTGGGATACCCGAACTTGTAGAATATGTTTTCCCTCAAAAAATCAGCTACTTTTTCCTCCATCATTGCTTTGATTGCTTTTGTCTCTACCCACTTTGTCAGGTAGTTAGTGCACACAATAAAGTATTGCTTCTGCTTTGAAGGGGGGTTGATAGGCCCCACAAAGTCCATGCCCCAATTCTCAAATGGATCAAAGGTCACTTGAGGTTGTATGGTCATTTCATCCTTTGGAGTGGGTTTTACCATCCTCTAACACCGATCACACTGGCTCATGTATCTTCTAACATCCTGATGAAGAGTGGGCTAGTAGTGGCCTGCTTACAATATATTGAAGGCCGTTATTTTTGCTGCAAAATGACCTCCAGAAGGCCCGTCATGAAAGATCAGGAGGATGTCAAAGACTTCCTCCTCCTTGACACATCTTCTCAAGGTCTGATCTGGGCCAAGTTTGAGGAGACTGCCTCCAATCCAAGTGAAAGGGGTACTTTTCCTTACTATCTTTCTCTTCTCTTTTGAGGATAGGTGTGGTGGGAACTATGTTGAAACCAGGTAGTTTGCTATATCAACAAACCATGGAGAGAGTGCTAATATATAAAATAGGTGTTCATCTGGCATTTGGTCATCGACCATTCCTTCTTCACCTGCAGGCCAATTTACTCTAGACAAAAAGTCAGCAACAACATTCTCTTTACTATGCTTATCAATAATGGTCAGATCAAACTGTTGAAGTAAAAGAAACCATCTAATAATTCGAGCACTTACATTTGGTTTATTCATTAGATATCTAATTGAAACATGATCATTGTGCACAAAGGTTTCATAGTGTGTGATATCATTTCTGAATTTGATTAAGGAATGCACAATAGCTAGGAGTTCCTTCTCGGTCACTGTATAGTTTAACTATGGCTTTCACAATTTTTTCTTATAGAGTATATGGCATAAGGTAAATTTTCATCAATTTTTCCTAAGGCTTTTCATATAGCTTTGTTCGAGGCATCTGTGTGAACATGAAAGGGTAGGCCCCAGTTTGGGCCTCAGATAATTGGGACAGTCACTAGCTTGCTCTTCAAGGTATCTAGGGATTCTTGACGATTTTTCAACCATATGAACTCAACATCTTTGCCTAAGAGGCCAAAAAAAGGAGAGGTTAACTTACTGAAGTCTTTCATGAATCTCCTGTAATATCCAACTAAGTCTAGGAAGCTTCTGACATCTCTCACCTTTTGAGGAGGTGGGACCCTTAGGATGATGGCAATTTTGATGGGGTCCACCTCCAGTCCTTGTTGAGATATTGCATGACCTAGAATGGTCCCTTTAGTCGTAAAAAATTCACATTTTTTTAGACTGAGGGATAGGTTCATCTCAATAGACTTATCTAGAACTTTTCCTAGGTTAGATAAAGCTTCCTGAAAGTCAAAGCCATAAGCAGTAAAATAATCCATGTATATTTCTACTGCATCATGAACCAGTTCAAAAAATATACTCAATATCGCTCTTTGGAAAGTGGCTGGAGCATTTCACAAACCAAAAGGAAGGACCTAGTATGCAAAGGTACCCTAAGGACAAGTGAAAGTGGTCTTATCTTGGTCTTTCAGGCTGATTTGAATCTGATTATACCCACTAAACCCATCTAGGAAGGAGAAAAAAAATTTCCTTTCGAGACTGTCTAACACTTGAAGGTGTTAGGATCTTCTGTAGTCAGACCATGGAAGTGAGGTAGGGCTAAAGGACTTATATTATTCATTTTTTTTTCCTCATTGGTCTCTCGAATGGAGAAGGTACCCTCTATTCTCTTTCCATTTCCCCTAGCATTTATGGTTTCAACCATTTTCTCCAAAGGAATGTTTTCTTCTTCTTCTTCCCCTATAGGTTCTTAAAATATGTCTGGATATTCACCTAAGGGTTCTTCTTGATGGTAGCCACCAAAGAACAGAGAAGGTTGGTTGTGTGAAGTAGTGGGGGTGTTGGGAAAAAGTTTTCCTAAGTTATCTCTACCCCTACAAGGCATGAAAGGAAATATTTTTGGTTGGTTTTTTGTTTCTTTCTCCCCACACTAAAAGTACCTATAGAAACTGAAATTGTGATTGAACAAAACAAATTGAAACTAGCTGAAATCAACTTGTTGAATGGAAATTTACAGAATTGAAAAGGAAAGCAAGGAAATGCAGAATTGAAAGAAAAGAAATGACTTGTCTACTTTTTCCGAAACAAATTATTAGCACAATGTTGCAATAGGAAATAGAAGAAGGTAGTAATCACATAATATTTTAATGCTTCCCCAACAACGAGAATGTTGCAACTCCTTGGATGCCAAATTTACTTTTATCAACCTGGTAGTTCATGAAAAACTTGGAAGTGTTGGCACTATATTCACAAGTATTAGTTCTCATTGTAGGTTGTCACTTACTCAGCCGGCCTGAGATCACTAGGAGCTCAATCCAAATTCTATAGATTTTAGAAGAATCTCCATGTGTGGTGAAAGGAAACAAAGATTACTCTACAAATGCTATTCTAACTACAGAAAGGAGAAAGAGTGGAATGTAAAACAAAACCTAGTAAACCCTAATTAACAAGCTAATTCTACTTTTACCAAAAACACTATGAAAACCATGAAATAAATGCAATTACCTACTCAAGGAAGTAAGCAACATCTAACCATACTATTTCTGGATGTAAATAAGAAAAAAAACATATTTTTGGATTTTTATGTGTTCTTATGTGAATTTAACATGCATCTAATTTATTGTGTGTGAGTGTGGCAACGAACAGATGGTGTTAGAGGGTGGTTTTGGATCTTGGGAGGATGTAGGATGGTGTGGATGGGTCCTAGGAGGTCTTAGGCGGCCTTCTAGAGGCTTTTCCCGCACTAAGCCTCAAAACAAATCCTACAAGAAAAGTTACAGGAGGACACAGGAAAACTACAAGAGGAAAAGAAGGAAACTACAGGAGGCCTACAAGAGGAGGCCAAGAGAATTTTTCATTCTTTTGAGGGTGTTAGAGTGGGTGGAAAAGGTATATGAAGGTTGGAATGAGGTGTTAGGGCTCCTGAGGTCTACCATGAATCACCGAGAGAGAGAAAGATGACTGGGTTTGCTCAAGGAGAGAGGAAGATGTTCTATGAAAAATGAAGGAAACTAGGGCAGAGTTGAGGCCAGGTTTGGGAGACCTATAGGGAATGGATCAGACGGAGGGTGTGATTGTTGTTAAGCTGGCCAACTGTTGGAAGAGATCTGTTGCATAAAATCTAACATTGAACAAAGAAAATCAAGCAACCAATGAAATTAGTGCATCATAGGAAAAACAATGTTTTGCATTAAAATGGCCTTAACTATGATGTATAGAAGGAAATGCTAGGAAATTCTATAAGAAAGGAAATCATGCAAAAGGACTATTATAAATCAGGAAGTGAACGCGATAAAGAAGATCTAAAGCAGAGAAAAGTTGGACTATCAACCCACTAGAGAGTTGCAAACACCAGAAGTCCTAGGAATGAGGAGAATCTGTGTTTTTGGGGTAGCAAGATAGACTTTGCCTCAAATCATGGTCCCACATGGAGGAAGAGAAGACAAGGCACTACTAATAGCATTTTGAATCTTCTTTGATCACTGCTTAACATGCTCCAGAAAGCATAAAAGGAAGCAAGCTACTAAATCATCAAAAGCAACCTATACTTAACCATAAGAGAAATACATCTAACAACAAACTAATCTACAAACTTAGGTAAGGCATACAAGTAAAAGAAAATAGAAGCTTGGCTACTTGGATTGGGCCCTAACCCAAGAGCTTTAGCCCTTTGAGGTAACTTAGTGCTGGCTGAAAAAGGATTCCATCTTCATTATCAAAAAATAACAAGATTACATAAGACTGTCATAAAATAGTAAGCTTGAAATTTGAGCAGAGTTTACACAAGAAAAAAATTCCACCCTAGTGAGGCCCTAGGCCTCTCTACTTATTGGTAGCTTTCTTAAAATTAGGGAGGCTTGGCTTCCAAAACTCGAGATAACTATCAATCATCTTCCACTTTCTTGGTTGCCTTCTAGTGCATGATTCGACTGCTTGTACTCTGAGCTGAATGAAGGGGAATTTGAAGTGAGGAGAAATAAGAGAGGGGGATTCCCTCCTATAAGTCCTTTCCTCTATCTACTTTGAGTTATTGCTATATTTTGACCACTAGATCCTTGACTTTGACCTTGAAGTCCATCAATAATTTTCCTTAAATACATGTTACACCACATGGCATAATAACTAACTCAACTCACGTTATGAGCATAAATATAATAAAAAAATCATACAATAAGCTAAGAGAATGGTTTATTTGACTAGGTTAGCAGGTAAAATGAGGTGATATAACTACCCATTTATGAGGCTCATCATATGGTACTAATGTACATGTGGTATTTTGTGCATGTTGTACATGCCATGTTGCGGGCATGTGGTACTGTGTATGTGCATGGTGTAGTTGTGGTATCGTGACATATGTATTTGTTGTGTTGCACTCTTTGTATGTATATGTATTGTGTTGTACACCAGATGTAGGTGTATGTGTTGTGTTGTACACTGGGTGCATGTGTATTTTTTGTGTTATGTGCTAGATGTGGGTGTATGTATTTTCCGGTTTTGTACGTCATGTGTGGATATATGTGTTGTGATGTACACTTCGTATATGTCTACATGGTTGAAGAGAATAAAATGCATTGGGTGCTTGTTGCATGTGACAACCGATCTAGTGTGTATGAAAAGGACAAAGGTAGAATAAAGGAATGACTAAAGGATAAGTATCAATATTTTATTTTAGTTTTATTATGCATGTGATCTATGATTCTCATTTTTTATGGTTACATGTGATCTATGATTCTATAGTATTATGCATTCATCTGATTCATGATTTTGATCTATGATGGTTTTGTTTTTGAGCTAACTAGATGTGATATCTTTATACATAATGATTTGGTAAAGAGATGGTTTGGATTATTGTGACACCAAGTGAGCATAAGTGTATGTGCACCTTATTGACGAGCCACCAATGAGGTATGATTTGAATTTTTTTCAATTAATTTTGAGCCTAATGGAAATTATGTGCTTCATACAAGAAAACATGGAAATTCCTAGTTTGGGTGGTTGGAACTAACCACAAGGATTAGTAACAGTAGTGAAAATGAATTAGAACATGTAGTAGTATGCCGATAAAGCATTTCAGGAGCAGTTGCATTATGGGAAATGGGTAGCCAATAGTGTGCATTGATTTCCATGAGCATGCTATGAATGCTATGATGGTTTTGAGGCAGGGATATGCTTTGGTTTTGGAATTCTGATGCGAGGAAATGTTTCCAAGGAGAGGTCACCCAAGGGACTATGTAACAGAGAAGGGGATGCCTATAGAACTTGTAAGGTCTGTGATTGCGTGGAAGGGGATGACCAAAATTCCCGAGGTACTATGTAGCATAGAAGGGAAGGGTGGGGGTTGCATTGCTTTGGTCGTTAACATTGCTAGATGGAATCAATTGCACATGAGGAGTGTGCCCTATAACAATGAGTCAATAATTTTTCACTGAGAGGACAAGTGGAGCAAGATTGTAGTGCTATATATTGGATGCAACTTTTTATTTAGTAATATATTCTATACTTCCTAAGAAAGAGGTGAATCATGGTATTACTTTGAGGGTGGAGGTATGAGCACCTAGATTCTCTTAATTCTCATACAAGAATTGTATCCTTTATTTGATGGTTGAGTAAATGTGCATATGTGTGTATTATTGAAAATATTGTATTGAGTTGGATTTATAAAGCTCCATAAACAGTATGATTATTTGTTGGTCGAAGAAAATGTGTATAAGGGTATATGTGATTATTATTATAAATATTGTAATGATTTTTGCTATAAATCTCCTGTAAACAATATGATTTCCATGTTTTCAGTGGTGGTCATTATAAATATTGTAATGATCTATGTTATAAATCTCTATAGGAAGTATGTTTTGTTTCCAGTGATTGGTTAGATTATAGGTGTTACTGAACACCGAGGATGATATTCCCCCATGGGGAAGGGTTCTATAACAACCTTGGAATAAAAATTCATGTAAAGAAATATAAGACCAAGGTCGTCAGACAAGTATTGCAAGTTGAATGTTGGGAAAAAACATCCTAGTGGGTGTTCATTTGGTATATTATGGCTATGGAAATAGGCAAAGGCAATGAAAGTGCTATAAGGTTTTTTTCTAGGTGCTGAACCTATATATACAATAAAAAAAACTAGTTTAAATAACACAAATCTTTATTTCACCCGAATTTTTTTTATCAAGATTTAGACACAAAAAAGTCCAAAAAAAAATAAAAATCTTATTAAAGGGTTTAGACTTATGTGATCCATACTTGGTTGTGAGAATAATTCCAGCAAAATCACATAGAGAATCATTTGTTGGCATTTCGAACCTTAGTGTGGTTTATTATCAGGACACACTTGTCATGACGTTGAACTACACTAGTTGGTTTGAAACGTGTCGACAAATGATTCTCTATGTGATTTTGCCAAAATTATTCTCACAATCAAAAATCTTATTTTATTAAAAAATTTCTTTTCCGAGAACAGGAGAAATAGTGTGATTCATATTTTCCTTTAATTATTTTACTAATAATAATTTAATTTAATTTACTAAAATTTTATTTTTTCTATATTTTTGATGAATTTAAAAAATAAATTAACTATTCAAATTAAATTAACTTAAATTTGTAATTAAAAATAATAATGTATAAAATAAAAAATAAAACCCTTTATATTATTATCTAAGTCATATTATAATATTGGATGAAATAAAGCAATCATATTATAATATTACATAAAATAAAAAGAATTTTATATGTACAAAATTAACACAATTATATGCAGTAATCCCAAACTAAAGGTAATTTTAATATGATCGTTCAAATTATCATTTTAATGGTTAATTTTAAAGTTTCTCCTCATGTTGTTCCATACCTTTGCCTATGTGGTCAATTTGAAAGGTTCATCAACTAGTGGAGTATTCATTCATTTACTATTTAGAGTATTTTTTTCTCTTTAGTATATTTATATATAATTAAATTTGTGTATATTAAATTAAATAATAAATAAAAAATCTAAAACTTATAAATATATTAATTATGAATTATCAATGCTTTTAAAAATAAAGATATTCATTTATATAGAAATACAAAATTTATATGACTATTTGTTTATTTAAATCTACCCGTTAATTGAATTATTTTTTTTGGAAATATGTCAAAAAATTTAATCATTTCCCTTTAAAATCAATAGAATAAATTAAAGTAAATTAGGGTGATAATACTTCCAACAGAAACAATGTCTAACCAGCAATACTCAGGAGTTACAGACAGAAAGTCAAAGCGTTTTATTAAACAATTTCCACTGACAAGATCCAAAATGTTGGCATTTAATAATGTAAAGCTTAATAGATTGGCACAAAAGCAGTATCCATAGGCGCACACACATCACTCTAAATTACAGGTAATTGTCCATGGCATTGAAATGGTAAAGCCTGATAATCGCGTGCAGATCGTTTTTGCCATTTTATTGAGAGATCAATTTACCTGGTTGAATATTAAACAGGCCCACGCTAATGGACACCGTAAATTTAATGCTATTGTATTAACAAAGTAAATATTAATAATGTGTAATCATAGTGTTACACATTTACTTAAAAAATATGTGTTTTATTAAAGGAGTTTGAATGTTTTAAACAAGAATGGGACACAGTAAAGTTATGCTATTGTTTAAAAAAGTTCTAAGCAAATATTAATAATCTGTAATCATAATGTAGTTAAAAAAATGTATCTTACTAAACACATTTGCTAGATAAATGGTAATAATTTTTTTTTATTAAACCCATTTTTTTAGATAAATAATTATAAAGCTTATTCAAGACCTTCAAAAATTATGTTATGAAATGCAAGAGTAAAAAAGTAACGTCTTATATCCATAATAACTTTAGAATTGATCTCTCTAGAAGCTTGGTAGATCCCATTTAAGGTGATGAAATGCAAGAGTAAAAGTAATGTCTTATATCCATATTAACTTTAGAATTGATCTCTCTAGAAGCTTGGTAGATCCCATTTAAGGTAGATCTATAAAGATTTTCAATTTTTATTATTATTTAATATATATTTTTTATTTAAAATTTTAAATATTTAGCATAATATATTGTAACTAAAGAGACTTTCTATTTTAGTAAAGTCACAGAAAGTACATTCTTCAAAGCATTACAGGTCAATGATACTATCCATGAACATGGCCCTCTAGCTAAGAAAGCATATGATGGAGACATTTATGGGGAGATTTAAGCTCAGAGAGCAAAATCTAAAGAGCCTCCTAGGTGTAGTAGAATATACAAAATCATATCTAAGGCCAGGAACTCAAGGTATATAGAAATTCTACCTTGGAAGACCAACAACTCGAGATAACACTCAAGAGGGTCCTCCTGGACCATGGGGCATGGTTTGTAGTAGTGTGGATCATCCAGTAGGAGGCTGACTAGATGGAAGAAGTTGAAAACTTAGAGTACCAGTGGAGAGAGGTGTTGACTTGGCCACTTCAGTTGTTAACCTCATTGTTGTGACCGCTCCCTTTGGTAGAGGGAACTAAACAAACATAGACAACTTTCTTCTCAATGAGTGACTCACATCATTATAGCTAGGGGATATTACGGCTATCATGGGCATCAAAAAATTTTGGGGCTAACGTTCGTCGAGTGGGATAATATTCCATGTTTTTTCCACAAAAAAAAATAGCCAATTTCCAATTTTTATGAAAAAGAGGATTCAGCCAAATTTTAGAATAAAAAAATTATTTTACCTTAAAAATTGCCAACATTATATAGAGACTATATATAAAATAATTATAAATTTGAAAATTTTACAAATATATCAATAAACATTTTATAGTTTGCATATTACGGATTACT
Source organism: Pinus taeda (assembly GCA_000404065.3). Taxonomy (NCBI): domain Eukaryota; kingdom Viridiplantae; phylum Streptophyta; class Pinopsida; order Pinales; family Pinaceae; genus Pinus; species Pinus taeda. Next base: position 17,222 of record APFE030749740.1, read on the forward strand.
CAGATTGGCCAATGTTTTTAAACTTCAAGAAAATTTTCCATCGTTAAAATTTTCCATGGGGAGCGTTTGTTTGCAATGGAGAACAAAAGGATTGAGGGAGTCTCTAAACCTTGAAGCTCCATACCCAAGAGCTTAGAAACATGAAGGTAAGCTTACTTTTCATGATGTAAATGGAATTGGAAGGCCAACAAAATTCCTTTCAGCAACACAATCATATCTTCTTTTTCTTAGTAATGTATCCCCATGAGGTCATACATGACCCAAAGATGGTCAACCTAGATGGTTAACTCGCATGCTTCAACATCTTCCACCATTATTTTGAAATAGTGTGGAATATTGCAATCAAAATTTTCATCTCCTTACACATGCCATGAAGGGTGCTATCTTCCCCATGTTGTAGATAAGACATATGAAAATATGTGAAGCTAAGTATAGTAACCACATTCACCCAACTCGAGGATTTGATAGCCATATTGAAATCCCATGATATTTTAATAAGAAATGAGGGTGGCTAGACAACCACCACCACCACCACCACCATGATCCATACTTGAGAAATGGTGGAATGCGAGCGAGATGTGTCGTTCAAATCCAAACTTAGGTTTATGTGCTAGATTAATTAAAGTTATTGAAGGCTTGTGTTGTCGAACTCACACCCAAATCTGAGGGAATATTTTAGTATGTTTCTTTATAAAAATATATTTTAAATTATAAAAGATAAATATAATATAATATATATATGAGAGTCTTTATAGTGAAAAGTATAAAATAAGATTTTGATAAAAATAAGAAATATAGTCAATATTATAATGTCATTTATTAATAAAAGGATTTACTGAAAATAATTAAGAAATCTATTTTGAGAGTCATTTATGTTCTAGTAAAATTAGAAGTATTTTTTGATATTCCATGAATGCATGTACAAAGCCATAAGTTCATTAAATGGAAATATTATAAATAAAAGTGATATATAGACATGCCATAAGAGTAAATGTAAAAAAATAAATTTATAAACACATTGAAGGGAGACTCTTGGAATCTTAAAGTCTAGTGTCTCTTCACCTTCCTTATCTTTGTATTTACAATATTTACATAATTTCCCTAATCC
>APFE030749748.1:0-63392 GCA_000404065.3 Pinus taeda
TCATTCAGGCTTAAAGATTATTACCCATGAATAGAACTTATCCTTCCTTTTGCGCTAAGGTTCCTCCTTCCTTCAGATCCAGATCTGCATCACCACCCAATATACCAGCTCTAGCACTTTATCAGATCTTCAATAATAATTCAAATGATAATTTGTTACAGGATCTCCTTCCTCTTTTATAGCCTTAGGCCTTCCCCAATACCATGGTCCAAAACCATAACATTTCAATACCATGAACCCAAAACTAGGGATCAACACATCTGACGAGACGCCATGGTCCAAACATAGGTTCAAGTTTCAAGATCTAACTTCCATGGACCAAAAGAATGATCCCCAACATATACGCGCTTTTGTAATGTATATCCCGCGTGTATACGCGCCTTCGTCTAGATGAACCTGCGTATATGTATTTTTCTACTTTCTTAGTGCCTGAACTGAGATCTGTTACCAAAGAAGGTTGCCATCAAGGACAACACCTGTGCCATAGCGCCAACAGCTCATAACCATTATAAAAATCTTCTTTCAGCAAGGGAGCAGCATGTGGACAGCGAGGAATTCTTACAGCAAATAAAAAAAAAACCAGTGAGCAGCAAGGCAGAGAATTAGATAAAGAGGTCACTGAGGAGGAGATGAGAGAAGCAGTGTGGAGTCTACACCCAGAAAAAGCCCCAGGACCGGACGGTTTCACAATTGCATTCTATAGGAACCATTGGGAAACTATTAAGAAAGATTTGTTGAGAATGATCAAGAATGTCTTCAAAAAAAATAAGGTTGGGGGAAACACAAAGTCCTCATTCATGGCTCTCATCCCTAAAGAGACAAACCCAATATCATTTGATAGATACAGGCCTATCTCCTTGTGTAACTCTTGATACAAAATAATCACAAAAATCCTGGAAAATTGAATAATATTTTTTTTCCAAGCATCATCTCAGAAAACCAAGGCGGTTTTGTTCCAAGAAGACAAATTACTGACAATGTAATAATTGTCCAGGAAGCCATACATAACAGTATTCAAAGAAAGGAAAAAGGAATGGTCATCAAATTGGATATGGCCAATGCCTTTGACAGAGTGGACCACAATTTTCTTGTTGTTGTCCTCCAAAAGTTCGACATCTCTGCCAAGTTTATAAATATCATTATGACTTGTATCACTAACACGTAGATAGATCCTTTGACCAATGGAAGGCCGAGCAATTTTTTCCAAAGCTCAAGAGGATTGAGACAAGGTTGTCCTCTCTCTCCCTTCCTTTATATTATTATGGCAAAATCACTAAGTGTTCAATTAGAACATCAAAGGGAAAATAAAAAAATAGCAGGCATTCGGATCTCAAGATGAGTCAAAGAGATTAACCACTCCCTCTTTGCAGATGACAGTCTCCTCATTAGGGGAGCTTCTTGTATCATAGAAAACCATTTTAAAAGGGTTTTAGATGACTTTCTTCATGTTTCAGGAGGACTCTTAAACAACAGCAAATATAGAATTTATAGTTGGAATGTCTCTATAAACATAATGCAAAGAATAGCCCATATAATGGAAATATCGTTTCAATTAAAATGGAACCATTTTATATACATGGGACTACCATTAGCCAACGAAGTGGTCAAGGCGGAAGTTTGGAATAAGCAAGTGGAAAAAATGAGGGGGGAAATTCAAAGTTGGAGAATGATGTGGCTCAATCTAGCAGGGAGAACAATAATGATCAAAGCCCCCCTTTCATCTCTGCCAATATATAATTATGCCATAATAATGGCCCCAACAAGTGCGCATAAACAAATGGAACTAATTATCAAAAGCTTTCTCTGGCAAGGAGGAAAGCAAGAAAATAAAAAATTCAGCCTTGTTAGATGGGAACAAGTAACGCTCCCATTTGAGAAAGGAGGGATCTCTATCCGGATACCAGGATTGATGAACAGAGCTCTCATGATCAAGTTAGTATGGAGGAATGATAAATGGAAAAGAACAGTGGTGGGGGAAAGCATTAACAAGAAAATATCTAAATTGTCAAAGGAAAAAAAATGCTAACTGAAATACTCCCTGACCGACCTTGTACCCAGGTATGGGAATTGATCAAAAAAATAGTGCCAAAAATAAGAGATCAAATCTCCAAAAATCGTGGGAATGGGAAAAAAATCTCAATATGGGATGACAGAATAAGGGGAGAAAACCCATTAAGGCAGCAACAAAATATCAGGGATTTAAAAGATTTGATGGAAGAGGCAAGCCTAACCACCTTATACTCTATCTCTGAATGGGAACAAAATAACTGGACAAAGTGGAGAGCCTCGGCACTTCCTTCTACATCGAACAGGCAATGGGAGGAACTGAAAACCTTCTTAGCTGGAGCAGCGCCAATAAAAAAAGAAGACCAAGATGAGTTTATCTGGGATCCAACAGGAGGAAACTACACAGTGAAATCAGGCTACAATTACCTTCAAAGTTATAACAATCACGATGATTGGAATTTATGGGCAATAGTTTGGAAAAATGAGTCTATTCCCAAAATTAAATTCTTTACTTGGTCATTGTTGAAAGGCAAAATCCTCACTGCGAAAAATTTAAAAAAGAAAGGCTTCCAAGGCCCCTCCAAATGTGTCATGTGCCAAGGGGAAGAGGAAAACATACAACACTTATTTATGAAGTGCACTATGGCATGAGAATGTTGGAAGTAGCTAATTAGCCCATTAGAGCTAATTGTAGACACAACAGCTTAGCTGTCAATGCTTTACAAAAATTGGGCCCAAAGTTACCCATATACCAAGAAAAAAAAAATAGTTCTAATCAGAATCTGGAAATGCCTGCCCTCGATTCTTTGCTGGCGATTATGGCTAGCAAGAAATAAATGCATCTTTAAGGAAGAAAATCCAAGCATAAGTAGTATTATTTCGAAGACTTGGGGACAAGTCTCAGAAATAATAAGTATAAACGGAGCTGCAAGTCGATCAGAATAGCTTGCAGTAAGAGGAAAGAGATTGGTTCAACAAAGTTCTAATAGAAGACAATTGTGGAGTTTACAAAAAAATAAAGAAAGGTAAGGCAAAAAACAAGGACTGGAAGCTACGGATGAACGACATGGAAATGGCAGAGTGGATAAAAGAGTAGAGAAAATACATATTATTTTTGATGGAGCATCAAAGAATAATCCAGATATAGCAAGGGCTAGTGGACTAATCTTAGGTCCTAATGGTAAGAAAATAGTAACATATGAATGGGGGTTGGGAAAGATGACCAATAATAGAGCAGAGGCATATAGTTTGCTGATAGGCACTAAGATCTTGCAAAAAAAAGAGATTTAAGACCCAATTTTAATTGGGGACTCTGCAATTATTATAGCAACAATGGAAGCAGAGAAAGAATTTAAAAGTGTTGCCTTAAATAAAATAAGGCAGAGAATCATATCAAACACTAAAAAGTTGGGGAAAATAACTTATAAGCATGTATTAAGAACACAAAACAAAGACGCAGACTTAATAGCCAACAAGATTGTAGATAGGCAGGCTGTTATTGTGAAAGAAAATGGAAACATCTATGAAGAAAACATCCCATAAAGGGTCCTCATGGGAGGCCTGGATTGGAAATCAAGGAAGGAAAAACAACATCAAATCGACAAGAAGAGAAAATGCAGAAAATATAGAGAAGCAGGAGATTCCCTTACAAATGCCAGGGAATACAATCAAGCAATATTCTCCTCGTTTAAAGGAAAAGACTCAAAAAATCTTCAAAAGGACTCAAGCAATCTGAATCAAGCAAGAAATCGTCCTCGTGAGCTGAAGGAGGAAGGCAATGGTCATATCAGGCGTGATCACATCAGAGAAAGCAGAGATAGCTATATGAAATTGGAAGTGGACACCTGTGCAAGTAGGGGAAAAAACAGAGAAAGAAACCCACGGTAACAGGTCAAGGCATGGTATAAATAGCTATAAATGGAAGGAACGACACAAGAAAACACAGCTATTGGGAAAGAGAAAAGATAGTAGAAGCATAGGGCAACAAGAGTTCAAGTGAAACAGAGGCTTGCGAATTTCCTGTGTCAAAGCTTCAAGAGTCGAATGCAAGCCGGGTAAAAGCAATAAGAGAAAGAATCAGTATCAAGGTAACAGAATAGATATAATTCATAGTTGGTATATGCAGCATTTCCTTCCCTCTAATTTTAGAACTGATATAAGTGTAAGTGTGGTTTTGTTGCTTGAAAAGAGGCCTCATAGACTTCTTCTAAGTCGCATTACGATATTGTATGTTATTTCTCATTGGTATATCATCCTCAGTATTTATCTCCATCTCATAGATACAGAGCAAGAAATATCCCCCCCCCCCGCCACCTGTCAAGATAGCAGTATTGTAATACGTATTGGTCGTTATCCTCAGTGTAATCCACCTTCCAGCTCCAGGACTAATAAGTATATTTGTGTTTCTCTGTTGCCTTATTTCCGGCCTCATAGAAATCAGTAGAGCCTCAATTTGCTTACTCTCAATTACATCCACTCTCGCACCACCTTCAATCTCATCTCCCAGATATCTACTCCTGAGTTCATTAGTTTCCCTCTTCAAATTTCTCACAGCCAGGCTATTCCCTATTATAGCAAGTGGAAGCTTTAGCATCAGCAACCTTGCCGGACCAACAAAAAAGCCAATCAGACAGCACAAAGAGGACAGACAGAAGACAAAAGAAATAGCAACAAAGAAAGTCATTATATCCAGCAAAGAGGTCCTTCTTCAGGCAAAAGCAATTGTATTGAAAGAACAAATCAGAAAGAAATCATGTCTTGCAACCCACTTGAAACAGTGGAAAAGAATGTGAGTTGCCCGATGTGTCGGGCAAATAGATTTATGATAGGCAAATTCATACAAACTCTTAAAGGTCTGTGTTCTAAGATGAATATCATAAATGTTAATAAACAAAGTGAAATAGAAAAGCAAAGAGCTGAAATTAAGGAGCTGAAGGACAAGTGCAAGCACTTGGAGGACGTCGTGGATTATATCAACTCACTGAATCAAAACCAACAAGGTGAGACTTCATCAAGGTACAGCAAGAAGAAAGGACAACAACCAGAAGAGTTAGTGAACCAATTTTGGTGAACAACATGCAAACATCAATCTATGCTTTGTAAATATTGCTTGTTGCTTGGACAGTTTGTTAGGCAAGATGCTTTTAAAAATTTCTAGAATTACAGAATCAAGGTCTCAAAGGACGAGGTAGGGATTGTGCTCCCATTTTGCACCTCTACTGAAGACCATACGTTCCCTGATTGTAATGAGATTTAGCTCCTCTTTTTTATATAATACAAAAGTAACCGACCTTGTTAAAAAAAAAGCAAACAAACAAACAAAAATTGACAACCCATGGTATTTGAAACTCCAAATATATTTATATATAGGAAAAAAATATTAAAGGAAAATATCTAATAAAGTATAATAAAGTTAAAGTTTATAAATAATATCTAATGTAGAGTTTGATTAAATAGTTTAATATGAATTAATATGAACACACTTGAAAATATAATAATAACAAAAAAATTGTTTTAATGTGCACTAATAAAATGACTCAATGCACATGTCATGTAAAATAAATTATCTATTGTTTTAAAAAATTATTTATATATCATATTAAGCTATTGAAAACTCTAAAATAAGTTTGCACCTGAAGAAATTTGATCTCTCTAGTCTCATGTTAGATTCATGCTTAAGATAAATCGATATTGGTTTTTATAAAATCAAAATTTTAATGTTTTTGATTATCACATATTTTAATTTTTACATATATCTCTTATATTGATTATTACATAAAAAGTGTGAAAAGGAAATGAGATAATCACCTCTAATTAAAACATAATTAATGGTGCTTTCAAGATACCATTTCATAGACCAAGATATAGAATTGCTTAACAATAACTGTTAATACTATTGCTTTGTAAAAATATATTGTTATGATATATCATTCTCTTTTTTCTTTTTAAAAATTAATTTAAATATTGAATTTTTGTCATTTTTAAATTATTAAATAAATAATTACATTTTTTAATATAATATTTTTTTTGGAAAATATTAAATTGTGACTATTAAAAATTACATATCCAATTTAGTTACAATTAAAATAATCAATAAAACTACTTTTTTCCAATTTGCAGTTTCTTTTGTAGGAAGACCATTATTAATCTCTTCCTAACTAATTGGTCTTTTTTATAAAGATATTATTGTATACACTTGAAATGGTGTTGTGTGTCTAGGAATATTTAAAAATCTGGTTGTAAGTGTTTAAATGATTTTTTTATGGTGGAAATGAATTCAGCACCGTCAAAAACACCCATAAGACAAAAATCTTGACGCTTGACAGCTATAACCCAAATTTACAGAAATTTCTGCCCATTCTTTTTCAAAATCATGCCAAATTTTCCATAATTTTCCTAGCAACTTTGACGGCTCGTTGCACTACAACCTTAAAAATAAGTTCCATTAATTAAGAAGGGACCGCAATTTAATTGAATCCGCTCACTCTATTTTACATAGAACAATATATGTGATTTTCATATAAAGTAATATAATTATAAAGAATTTTAAGGAATATTTGGTATTGGACTTTGGAGTTTATGGGGCATGTGGGAGGAATATTTAATATAGTTACATAAAATATCATGGTTATAAAGTACTTCGTGGAATATTCCCTAGTGGACTTCAGTGTTTGTGAGGTTAATTAAGGACAATAAACATTTAACAATGTGTTTTGCATATTGATAGTTACTGAATGTTGTTACAACGATTGTAGATACGGTAGGAATGTATTGAAATCTTCTTTATATAAAAACAAAATTGTGGTTTTTCTTTAAATTGTACGATAATGTCACATTGGTTGCCACATGATTCACCTCAAAATATTGTTCGAGAAGAATAGAACCTGAATGGAAAGAGATTGTTCCCCAAGAATAAATCCTAAGTGGAAAGATAACTAAACTAGCTACTTTTTATTAGAAATTTTATCTTTTAACTAAAAAACACAATTTTGTTAATTCCAAAGCTGAAATTTAGCTGAAATGCGATCATTTTAGAACCAGAAGTTTTGGATTTAATCCATCGAGAGTGGTGGAATTAGAATGTCCATGACATCCACTGCGTTCTCTAGGAATCCATATAGGAAGTCTAGAGATATAGATGCAGGAATATAAACATGTGTCCTATTAGAGTTGGAACTACATTCCTGTGAAGGATCGAATGAACGGGCTTCTAATATTTCATTGTCTAATTGGTTCCCAGAGGATGACAAACATGTGAAGAATCCTTCAGCATTTATATAGTATGAGATTTCCACATCTTAACCCTCACTAATACGATCTGAGACTTTTACAATATCGTAATCCTCACTGCCACGCTCTTGTGATGAAGTTTCTCCAACGATATCAAGAAATTCCTTTAAAGAATTTATATAATGGTTTGTTGATCTATTTTCATTTGTTTCATGATGACGAGCGTTGAATGTTTCCAACAAATGTTGATCATACTCGGGCCCATAAAGCCCTATCTGGTTTGTTGTGAAATGGAGTTGTGAATTTTTCAAGTGAGAAAAGTTGCATGTTGAATTTGGAGAATCAGGGAAACGGTTGAACGATTGCACAAATCAAGATTCAGTTGACAGTTAAAGCAATGAGATCTAACGATGGAAGATTTTTCAATCGTCTAACATTGGATCTAACGACACAGAGGGGTGCAGAGTGACATTTGAGGGAGTTCTTCCCAAAGGGAACGCCTTACAACGTAATAGTAATGTATTTAAATCATTTACCAACTAATTTTAAAGTTATTATAATAATATATTTAACTTGATAATGTATTTAAATCGTTTAACAATAAATTTCAAAACCATTATAATAATATATTTGGCACGAGATCAACATTTTTTTAAAGAAATGAAAACTTAAATAAAATAATAATAATCATTACTCCAATTAATGATTAAATGAATTAATTAACAATCAAAACACTTATATACATATTAGGAAAACTTTCAAATAAAATCAGTAATTTGTTTTTCTCAAATTAAATAGTTACACAGAGAGTACAAGTTGGTATGACTTGTTATGACTTGCCACAATATCATAACACATTGTGGTAATAATAATTTATAAGTACTTTAAAGTGTTATTATCCCCACAAAATGAGAGTAAGTTGATTGGTTCAAACAAAGTGTTTATCTACCAGAGTGAAAGCTACATATTAGTTGGTGTTTATTTACTTTTGAAAAAGTTGCATATTCTACTTTAGTTTATCTTTTGGAAATCCAGAGCAAGTTCAGTGGTTTTTCCACAGTTAATCAATAGTAAACACCCCCCTCCTTAACCTCGATGAAACGTGTTCACTTGCTAATCCAATCTCCTGTATAACACTTAGAGAGATGGGATAATAAATTTTGTTTGTCTTCGGAACTGCAAATAAGTATCACCATTGCGATCGTCTCATCAAGATGAAACCAGTGACATAAAACTTTACCTCAATCCGATCTTTGGATCAAGAGATGTGTATGTAAAATTTTTGGCACATTAGATAGTGCCACATAATTGTCTCAACCATGTGGCTATACCCCTAACTAACCTCCCAATCTCACATGGAAGATTTCTAATGGTTGTCAATCGGTTCATCAGTTGGGTTTTTTCACCGTTCCCTACACTATACACTAATGTGCAATAACAATACTGCCCAACTTGAAGGGTTGTCAATCATCGCCAATTCCCCCATTACCCCAGCTTTGCATTATCGTTCACCCCACTTCATGCATCTGGGAAATAACTTACACTGCACTCCGCTGCATGCATCCAGGGAGTAGCCTTCTGGCAATCATCAACGTCAGAATGCTTATTGATGAGAACTTTTTTGTCTCCCTAGAATATGAAGCCTAGATAAAAAAAAGTCAGCTCAGCGCTCATAGCCAAAACTCTTGCCTTAACTTTCCTGGCTAAAACTCTTGGTGTGTTACCCAGCTAACACCCCCAGTGCGCTACTCGGCTAAAACTCCTGATGCATTACCCGACTGAAACTCCCGGCACACTAAATTCTCGATGTGTTTTCTCAACTAAAATTCCTTGTGTTCCTTTAAACCATATGGAGTCCTCCTATCGAGATGATGTGTACAGGGCTCCACCAACGACCTTCTTCACCATGCTAGCTCTGCCGCCTCTTCCCTGCCTAATCCATGCCATCGGTTTTGCCACGCCAGCCCAACCCCATCAACTCAATGCTCCCTTTTGTGCCACTTTTGTGAGCTTCCGAGATGGAAACTCGGGGCTTATGTCATCTTGAGCCTTCCCTAGCCATCGATCGCCCCAATTTACTCCTGGTTGTTCAATGTTCTAGCCTTGCATCTGGTTATGCCTTGCAGTCTTATGGACTATCGATCTGGCCTAATGAATTCCATGGTGTGGCCATGGATAAGGTTAAATGATGAAGATAGGAGGTAAGGCTCCCTCTTTCTCGACATTATGCATCTTTTGTGAAATACTTCAACCATGGCTCAACAACGGTGGTTTCGCCTAGACCTTGCACTACAACAAAATAGGCAATTTACGCCAAATTTAGCACCAGATTTTAGTGTATTTTTCTCTCCATTGGGATGATCAGCTTGGCGCTAAATCTGGCTCTATTGTACAATTTTTAAAGCGTCCTTTTTTGCGCCAAATTTTGCATCTTTTTTTACGCCAAATTTTGCATCATATTTTGCACCGAGATTTGCATTTGGTTTTACAACATGTTTTGCTTCTAGATTTGTGTCATTTTTTGCATCTATTCTTGCATCAGTTTTTGCTTCCTGTTTTGTGCCATTCTTTTCTTCTATTTTTGTGTCGTAATTTGCATCGAATTGCACACCATATTTTGCATCTGATTCAATGCTTTTTTTTTGCATCTAGTCTTATGCCAATTTTTGCTTCTAATTTTGTACTTATTTTTACATCTATTTTTACATCAATTTTTTTGCCTTTTTTTACACCATTTTTTGCATCTAATTTTGCACCATATGTTGAATTTGATTTAGTACCTAAATTTTCATCCATTTTTGCACCATTTTTTCATGAACTTTTTCGTTTCATTTGCCTCCCTTTTTTGCATCCTATTTTGCACCTAATTTTGTATCATTTGTTGCATCCAATTTAACATCATTTTTAACAATATTTCTTGCATCTAATTTTGCATCCTTTTGAGCATCTAAATTTCACCCTATTTTGTACCATGTGTTGCATCCACCTTTGAAGCCCATTTTGTGTCTAATGCTATGTTCAATTTTGAGCCATTTTTTTCCATCTACGTTTGCATTTGTTTTTGCACCAAGTTTTGTATCATTTGTTGCACCTCATTTTGCATCCAATGTTGCATCCAAATTTGAGCCATTTTATGCCCATTTCCGCACCATTTTTTCTACTTTTATGTCCAAATTTTCACCTTTTTTATGTCCAATTTTGCATCTTTTTTGGTGTCTAATTTTGCATCCTTTTTGGCATCCAAATTTGCATCCTTTTTTATGCCACATTTTGTATCCACATTTGCATCTCATTTTGCACCTAGATTTTAGTCTAAATTTTCATCTAGTTATGCATCATTTTTGGCATCTTTAGTTTCACCCTTTTTTAGTCCCATTTTGCTTCTTGTTTTGTGTCTTTTCCTACATCCTTTTTGCACCCAATTTTTCATCCTAATTTTACACGATTATTTGCATCCTCATTTTGATCCCCATTTTTACATCCTTGTTTGCGCCCAATTTGATATCTTTTGTATGCCCTATTTTGTTCCCTTCTTTGTGTCTAGTTTTACACCCTTTTTTAATTCTACTTTAAAACCCTTTTTGTCTCATTGTTTGCATCTTGTTTTAATGGCTAGTTTAACATCCAATTCTACTCCCATTTTGCATCAATGGTTACATCCACTTTTGGCTTCTTGTTTAGAGTTTTACTTTTACTTCCATTTTAATAATTTTATTACACAGTGAAATATATTACAGTTTCTAAATATCATTTTGTTGTAGGATTTAATGCACAGTTAGATGAACATAAAACCCTCTCAATTTATCCTAGAAACCTAAGATAGACTGATTAAGAGAAAGGTTGTTCTAGGGCTCAAGATTCTTAGTAGATCAAGATGTAGAGTATAGATTAAGAAAAGAACAATGAATTCATGTGTGTCCTCGCATGTAGGTCTTGTTGGAGTTTTTAGTGTAGCTGGGAAGTGCTCCTAGATAGCTCCAAATCTTGGTCCTACACACAAGAGAGAGAACAAACAAAACTTCACAACATAATATCTTGATAATTGAAACTATCATAAACACATAAATATTACTGAATAAATAAATATAAACCAAAATCCCATGCATTCATTAGTTAAATAGGATAAGTAAAGAATGAACAACTCCTAGCTCCAAAACTCTCCCTCTCAATATAGATTTCAACAGCGTGACAATACATGAATTTGCATCATTTCCTCAATGGCCAAGCCTCCAATATATAGGAAAGTGAAGGCTATGAAGATTTCCCAAACTCCTCATTATTTCAATTTTGGAAAAAACTTTTCGGTGAATAATGTTTCCTAATATAAAAATGGCATTTTCCACTTTTTAGATGCTTTTGTGCTTAGGAAAAAGCTTCCCCATGCTTTATGGCTTTTTCCCACTTTTGTATGCTTTTATTTTTTAGGAAAAATCTAAAGATGAGGATAAAGAGATCACATTCCACCATATGAATTTCCAAAAGTGAACAAGAGTGTCAAATTCTAGTTAACTCGAGCTTTTTTTCCTCGCATTAGAGGAATTTACATTTTAAAATGTTAACATTGAATTTCCATGTCATAATGTGTAAGCCAATCAAAATCCTTTAAAATTTAAAAGAGATATAGGTGTGACTATGTAGTGGATTTTTTTTAATAATATAACTTACCTAATTTATCTGCCCAAGTGACCCAAAACTATATTAAATACTAAAAATAAAATTAATATCTTAATCTATAAAAGTTAGAATATCTAGAATATTTTTAATGAAGGGTACATCATGGTGTGTTAAATAAATAAATTTAAATATAAAATCCTAAATCCTAAATTTAATTTAAATTTTAAATTTACTTTCTTAATTTAATTTTATTAAATCTTCTATTGATAAATTAATTTAAATATAAAATATAAATATATGGTTATTTTGATAAAAGTGCATTTATTTGAGTAACTTAAATTTATATCTTAAATTTTCCTTTTAAATTTAAATTTTCTTAAATTTTGTGTTAATAAATTAATTTCAATATAAAATACATGTAAATGGTTATTTTTTATAAAAGTGAGTTTATTTGGGTAATTTAAATTTAAATTTAAATTTCCTTGAAATTTTGAATTTGCTTTTTGAATTTAAATATTATTAAATCTTGTGCTAATATATTAATTTAAATTTAAAATACATATACAATTATTTTGATAAATGTGACATTTATTTGAGTAATTTTGGTAAAAGAATAATAAAAATGATATATTAAAAAATTGTCTACATGGCATTATTTTATTAGTTTCTTAATTTTTTCTTAGGTGGTTATTATTTTGGTAACAAAAGTTAGATGAAGGGGACAACTTGTTATAGACTAGTATACCATGGTCTTCATGGTACATAACTTGTATTATAGGCTTATATAGTTTAGGAGAAAGGGGTATTTCAACCAACAACATAGTATTCTCCTCCAAGATGATGAGTAGGTATTTTCATGTATAACACATTAAGAATATATCACAATTCAAATTCATAACTTAGTATTTGTAAACAAACTTAAGGGTAATTGACAACATTGATAAAAAATATAGCAGTATCCTCATATATAACAATTTCTCCATCAAAAAATCATTGACAATTTCCAATATACATATATTACTACTAAAATAACATTTATCGCATATATCATTATTCCAAGGTAAATTCACAACATTACATCCAAAAATAGTAATGTCATCATACATAATCATTCTCCATAAAAAAACATTGAGAGGTTTCAACACATATATAAAGTAACAAGATAATACTAATAATATCCTCATCATTCTTAATCAAATCAACTAAGATTCAAATGTGTGATTATCATATCAAAATATTTCATGAACACCATTATTCTAAGGTAAATTCACAACATATAGTAATATCATCATACACAATAATTCTCCATCAAAATAATGTTGATAATTTTCAATATATACATAAAAGAACAAGATAAAAATGATAATATCATCATCATATTTAATCAAATAAACTAAAAGTCAATTTAAGATTACCAAATAGAAATGTTTCATAGATATCATTATGCTAAGGTAAATTCACAACATCCATAAAAAAATAGGAATCTCATCATACACAATAATTCTTCATAAAGAAATTGTAAACAATTTTCAACATATTCACAAGGTAACAAGATAGTACCGATAGTATCATCATCATTATTCAAATAAACTAAAATTCAAATGTATGATTACCATATTAAGACATCCAACTAAATATAAAAAATAACGCATGGCTAGCTAGCACCACGAACATCATAGCCAAGCTCATCCTCATGATCATTTCCATGATCATCATCCTGACCATCCTGATAATATCATCCACATAATCATCACCAATACCATCGCCATCCTCATCATCATCATCTCTGATATATGATGTAATCTAAACATAGTCTATATCATCATCTTTGTGGTCGTTACCTATAGCGTTCTAGAAAAAAAAAACAATATTACATGTTAGTAATAATTCTATGGCAAAATGCATATTTTTATTACAATGCTAACAATAAAATGAGGTAGGGAATAATAACATTTAATAGTACTAAAAATAAAATGAAAATATGGCTTAAGATATATTGGAGATCCAACTAAGATTACACTTGTAATTCACATTAAGTAGTAGAAGCATTTTTTAATCCATATGAAGTAGGTACCCATTTGTTCATCATATTATATTGTGAATGTTTCTTATGATTTCCATGCAGAATTGGTAAATTAATATTTACTGGAAGCTTTATTTCAAATTACAATTGTAATTCAGATTGGAAATAGAAGAAAGTTTAACAAAAAAAGAATGTCACATGAAAAAGTAAATTGTTTTTAATGAAAAATAAGTTGCATACAATATGAATGTCACATGAAATATTGAGTTGTTTTTAATGCATGTAATTTTCTCTATAATAATATGGATCCTAATGTTCATTCAAGAAAAAATGCTCACAAATAATTACTTCATTTTATCTATTATCACACTTAATCCATTATACCTAGTGATGACAATGATTCCATTCAAATTGCTTTGAACTCCCTAAATATAATGTAAAATAGAAAACTCCATGACCATGACCATGACCACAACCCCCTCCCTTGCCTCGTCCACCATTAGAGACAATGAACTTGGAGTTATGACCATGATAGCAACCCCTCCCTTGCCTTGTGTCCACCATTAGAGGCATTGAACTAGGAATTAAGAGTACTCATGTTTTCTTTGCTCTAATTAGTCTCCAAGGAATCAAAACTTGATCAATATATCAAGGACTCCATCAAGGAATAGATATATCATAAGATAATCTCAATAGGCTTTGCCAAAAGAGTGTGAAATAACACTTATCTCTGTTTTATGAAATAACTCGAGTGAGTGGAATCAATGGTCGAAAACACTTACCAAGGAAAGGAATATTTTTGGTCCGTCCTTATTTCTATTATTATTTTTGCTTCTTAGAATGGAGGGAAGTGTTTAAAAGAATTCAAAAAATATATTTTGATTAAAAAAAAAAAAAAAAAAAAAAAAAAAAAAAAAAAAAAAAAAGTATTGCTTAAAGTTTTATGTTTTTTTTTTTAATATATATTCCAGTTTTAGTATTTTTTTTTTTCTAAAAAATATATTTAGTTCTGGTTTTTTTATAACAAAAATTATATTTTCTTTTTATAAAAATGGATTTTAAACATCAATTCATGATAAATTTGCGATCTTATGATATAAGTTTAAATTATATATATAAAAAAGTAACTTAATGCCATGCATTGTGTCACTGAGATGGGTATTATACATCTCTTCCTTGCTAAGTTATAGAATGTTCTTGGGTTTTCTTAATGCAATAAAATTAATTCTTCTCTTCATTATATATTTAGATGTTCAACTTGCACCTAATAAAACGATAAAGTTGAAATAGGTTTGCATTTGACCTTTGTAGATTTCTTTCCCCATTACTCCTTGTCTTAATAGATTAATTGTCTTATGGTGGCCTTGAGTGGCCACTCCCATTAGTTGCGTATTTTTTAGTTTTATGTTAGTGACATTTCTTAGGATTTATAACATGTTATTTAATTGATGAAAATGTGTTATTTTCCATATTATTGTTAAATATTAATATTAAATATGTTGGTTTTGAACATGGTTTAGCAAAAAGTTACCAAAAGGTTTATAGATTGTAATTATAATGTAATGCTTCACTGCTTGATGAATTTGTTTTGCATATTTTTTTTAAAGATTCATTGATTGATGAAATTTTTATGGATGTTTTTTTTAGTATATTAACTTGTATGTGATAAAGTCAAAAGTCACCTCTTTTTGAGATTTTCATTGGTTAATTTCCCTTAAGGCTATCAAGTTCACCATTTAGTCTCAGGATAAGGAAATATAGGAGTCATGAAGTGGCATCATTCAATAACTTAAATCTTGGAACATGTTTTAGTCACATTATACTTCCTTTCTATGTAAATTCTCCATGAAAATAGTCTCATGTAACATGAGGGACCTCAATAGTAAAGGAAAACAAATACTCCTAAAAGAAAAATGGTACGGAAAGCACCCATCAATAATGTTGATATAAGAAATAAAAATATTAAGTGAGGTTCTACCTCATACATTTAGAAAATGGCATAGGAATTTCCGAGTAGTAGTGATTGATGATTAGATATATTTGGGTGGAATGGCTATTATTTAGAATGTTCAAGACATCAAGGTTACCAATATGTTTACCTCTTTTGGAATTATGACAATATAATTTTAGTTATTTGACATCGAGGACTACTACCATGTATCCAATGTCTATGAATCCAATATCGCAAATGGAAAACCTCTATTTCTCAATTCTATTTCCAACACAAGTAATTTATACTCCCCCATCTCCGTGGATTATTTGGAGTGACTTAAATATTATCAAGTGTCTCGAGGAACAGAAAGGATGAATCACAATGTTTACCAAGAGATTTTGTAAGATATACCATCAAGGCCCTAAAGTAGCATCCATTAAATTTCTCAAGAAATGAGTCTCCAACCCACACATGTGGATCAATGACATGTAATACATGTGTGTGTGGTGACTAACTTAATACACTATTCTAATAACTCTACAAACTTAAGTATTTCACTCTGTCACATGATTGACTGTAGTGTGACATAAGTAAACCAAGAGTAGACATGAAACCCTTAGGCAAGAAAAATTCCCTAGATCCTCAATTAGGTGCTTAAATGATGAAGTGAAAATGAAAGGGGAAAAGACGACTTCATGATTTAACCATCACAAACATGTGATCAAGTGTGACTAGGAGCGTATATATTCATATGTTTTCCAAAGAGGGTGTGAATACATGAGTTACCGTTCATTGGGCCTTATTTTTCTTTCTTTTTATTTTTATTATATATAGGACTTAGGGAATAAGGTTTTCATAAGTTTTGAAAAACTCATAGATATAATATTTGAATAAATTTTCACTTTAACCTTAGAGTTTAGACCTAGATAAATCATTATAGTGTATATTTAATGATTTTGGATTTCACTTTTTGATTTTCTTTCATCACAAATGAAAAAAGGGGGAAATATTTTGCCACAAATCTACGAATGCTTAATCATAAAGGCGTCATGTGATGAAAACAAATTAATGATGTTATTCCCAATGAAAATGATGGGTATTCTTGAGAAACGCTTATGCTTGTGGATGTCTCCTCCCTGGTTGAGAGGGAGTGAGAATTGACACCATATTATCCATTTGTCATGTATTATGGCTGAGACTAATAGTCGTAAGCCTACTAAAGACACCAATAGGGAGGATGGTGGATTAGATAAACATCTGGGACCAATATTCTTTAAGAATTTGTGCTTTCACTAGGACTAGCCACCATAAGTCAAGTACATTAATCCAAGATAAGAATAGTCATGAGGATCGACATTTCCTGGTGTCAAATATTATGACAATGGATTAGGAAATAATCATGTGAGGACATGCCTAATGAACATCCTAGTGCGGTAAGTGCCTAAAGAGGCAGTGGTGTCCAAATTTAGGCCTCCCAACATTGTGCTATGATCTAATGGAGGTATATAACTTGTTAGTCAAGGCCTTTCTATTTTGACAATGTTGGCTATGATGATTTAAATCATTGTTGATGCTTATCAATCCAGATCCCTTCTTATATGAATATTTCAACTTGAGAGTACCTTTTTGTCTCATTATGAGTATCTCCCTAGTTTTGAGGGAGTGTCATCATCTTCATTATCATCATCATCACCACCATCAATCTCATCATTGCATTATCGTCATAATCACCATTCATGTCGTCATCGTCATCATCATCATGATTACAGACATTGTCATCAATTGTTCATAATTATAGGTGTCGTAAGAAATATCATCAACCCAAAAAATATTATGAGTGCTCAAAAAGGGTTATTAGGACACATGATATATGCAAGAAAAATGACAACTTTATTTTTTAGAGATGATCGATGATCATCATCACCACTACCATTATCATCATCATTATAATTTTCATCATCCCCATCATCATAATTAATATAATTTCTATCATCATTTTTGTCAACTTCGTCATGAACATCATAATCATCATTCATGCCATTATTGTTGTTGATGATTACCAAGATGAAAATAATGATAATGATGATCAAATGATGATTACTTGGAAGATGACTCTAAAGATAATGATTATGATTATGACCATGACAACATTTAAAAATTGGGAAGATTTTCCAAGGTCATTAGCATCTCCATCATCATTGTCATTATAACCCCCATCATCTTTATCATCATTTTGATTATCATGATAATCACAATTCATGTCATCGTCATAATTATTGACATTGTCATCAGTTGTTCATAATTTTTAATGTCATAAGAAATATCATCAACGAAAAAAATATGTGAGAGTTGGAAAATGGATGCAAAAGTAAAAAAAAAAAATGGGGGCAAAAATAGACATAAAATTGGATGAAGAGTGGACACAACATAAGTAGATGTAAAACAAGACAGAAAATTGACACAAAAGTGGATGAAAAAGTAGATGCAATAGTTGATGCAAACATGGAGACAAAATAGGATGCAAACATGGATGAAAAAGTGGAAGAAAACATGGGTGTAATAGTAGGCATAAAACTTAGCATGAATTGTTGTGAAATAAATGTGGATACAACAATGAACAAAAACAAAAGACACAAAATTGGATGCAAAAAGGAGGCAAAATTGGATTAAAAAATGGATTAAACATGGACCAAACATGGGTGCAATAGTGGACACAAAATTAGATTCAAAATTGGACACATCAGAAGTGGATGTAAAAGTAGATGCAAAATGGGATGCACAAAATAGAAAAATTATTTGATGCAAACTTGGACACAAAAGAGGATGCAAATGTGGATGCAAAATTGGAAGAAAATGTGGGTTTCAATGATAGGCACAAGATATGGCACAAAAAAAGTGGATGAGAAAGTGGATGTAATAAAAAACACAAAAAATATGCAAACTTGGATGCAAGACAAGATGCACTAAGGGATGAAAACGTGGATGCAAACATGGGTGCAAAAGAAGAAACAAAATTGGATGAAAAATATGGATGAAATGGAAGTAGATGCAAAAGATGATACAAAATGAGATGCAAAACCCAACACAAAAGTGCATGCAAAAATAGATGCAATATTTTGACGCAAAAGTGGATGCGAAGATGGATGCAAAATTGGAAGAAAACGTGGGTACAGCAATAAGTACAAAACATGGTACAAGTAGTGTTACAACAAAAGTGCATGTAATGATAGATGCAAAAAAAGAAGCAAATGAAGATGAAAAATAAGATGCAAAAATGGATGCAAATGTGGACGGACGTAAACATGGGTGCAACAATGGATGAAAAATATGATACAAAATATGATGCAACAAAATTAGATGCAAAAGTAGATACAATATGCAACACAAAACCTGATGCAAAGGGGATGCAAAAAATGATGTACAAATGGATGCAAAAAATAATTTAAAAAATGATGCAAAAGAGGATGCAAGAGATGATGAAAAAGTTGATGCACGTGTAGGTGCAAAAAGTGGATGCAATAAATGATACAAAAGTTGGTGAAACAAAATTAGGTGCCAAACTTGATGCAAAACATGGTGCAAAGGATGAAAGAAAACTTGGCATAAAACTTGGTGTAAAACCTGGTGTAAAGCTTGATGCAAAACCTATTGCAATACCTGGTGCTAAACTTGGTGTAAGACTTAGTGAAAAACTTTGTGCAAACTTTGCATCAATTTTTGCACCATATTTTATAAATGGACACAAATAGCACCAAAAAGGGGCTCTAGATGCAAAAAAGGAAGAAAAAAGGGACGCTAATCATTGGGTTTTGTTGTAGTGAGTGTTCAGAAAGCCCAGCTATACAAAAAGACGAATATTTTATATTGGCGAATGAAACAATTCTTGAAGAAGAGTCTGATGAGTATCAGAGGGGATACATGAATGCTTTGATAGCCCAGCAGCGAAAATATTCACTCAGGAGTAGAAAATTTCCCATCAATCCAATTCAAAAGAAGAAGGAAGTGTCACCACCAAAGAACGATTCTCCAATAGCGCAGAGAAAGGGAAAGGAGACAGTTGATCCTACCACCAGCAAAACACACTCAGCAAATGAAAGATCAAATCAGCCAATTGTATCAAAGGAGAAGACTGAAAAGAAGGATGCTCCAGTCAAAGAGGTAGAGAAAACATCAGCCTTTAGCTTAGAAAATGAAATTGCTAAGTTAAAAGTGTCAATTCCTTTGACTGAATTAATGAAGAACAACAACTATAAAGGTCAGGTGTCTAAGATTTTGAATTTGGATCCATTATCTGATATGGTAAATGTGGAGGATGATCATCTTGAACTTATCTTTGGGCCAGCATTAGAATGTCAGTCTGAGGACAATGATGTAGCTCCTTTTTACATCAGCCTTATATTGCATGATTTTGTATTGCACAATGCCATGTTCAATTCTGGAGCCTCTCATAATCTCATGCCTAAAGAAATCATAGAAAAAATGGGTTTAGATATCACTCGCAAGTACCATGATCTATATTCCTTTGATTCTCGTAGAGTTAGGTGCATTGGGCTTATTAAAGATTTGGTTGTCACTTTGGATCAGATCCCGGTGAAGAATGTTTTGATGGATGTGGTTGTGGCAGATATTCCTCCTAGATTTGGCATGCTTCTTTCCAGACCTTGGGGAGCAAAAATCAAAGGGACATTGCAACTTGATTTCTCCTATGCTACTATTCTTGTGTTCGGTCAGTTGAGGAAATTATACCGAGAGAAAAAGATGAAGTGAATGATCACTAGCAAGGAGAGACATCTAAATCATCCAATCAACTATGTACATACTGATTTGGAATCTTTTATTTTATATTATGATAGTTTTAATGATGTAAATAGTCAAGTAGTTGAAGTAGAAGATATTCCAGAGATCACTGAAAATTTCAGAGCTGTACTAGATCAAGAAAGATGAAAGCTTGATAGTACCACTGAGCAATCAGCCTTCCAACAACAACAAAAAGTTGATGGACAACAAGCAAAAGAAGAAGAGCAAAAAGAATTTTAGCATTTGGAAGATGAAGTCGGGTTGTGGAGCATGGATTTTGATGGCGCAGTAGGTAGGGAAGGTGCTGGAATTGGCATTTGGATACGCAACCCTGCATTTCTTCCAAACAAAGTGCCAAGTAATGTAAAGATATGTTCGTATAAATTGGCTTTTGATTGTTCAAATAATGAGGCTGAATATGAAGCCTTAATTGCTGGTCTGAAAATAATTAAGAAGTTAAATTCTAAAAGAATTTCAGTATATGGCGACTTTGAGTTAGTTATCAAGCAAGTGAAAGGCGAATACCAAGCTAAACATCTTTGCATGCGGGCTTACCAGAATGTGATGTTAGATATTTTGAGCTTGTTTCCAGACTACACTTTGACATGTGTCCCTCATGTTCAGAATGTTATTGCAGATTCACTTGCAATAGCTGCAAGTAATTTGAAAATTCTGATGAATTTAGACAATAAGTTTGAAATTCATGTGAAACATTGCCTTGCTGTCCCAGATAACCAAAGATATTGGCAGGTGTTTCAAAATGATAAAGAGATCGAAGAATTTCTACAAAATGAAGGCAAGTACAAAGACACTTCTATAGATGGAGAACATGATGATGGCGAAGCAGATATGCAAGTAAATCAAATGGAAGTTTTGCAGCTCAAGGACAATGTCATTCCTAAAGGTATAATACCTTTAGAGGAGTTGTTTGATCAAGATGATGTAGCCCGGAAACTGAGCTTGATACCCACTGAGAAAGGAGTTGAAGATGTAAACATTGGATCAGCAGAAAATCCTAAAATGGTCAAATTATCAAAGGCCTTTCCTCCACAGGTAAAGGAAAAATACATTAGTTTATTATCTTCATTCACTGATGTATTTGCTTGGGACTATTCAGATTTGAAGGCATATGATAAGAGTATAATTCAGCACATCATCTCGATCAAGCCAAATCAAAAGCCTTTTCGACAGAAGCTAAGAAGGATAAATCCAAAGATGTTGCCCTCAATAGAGAAGGAATTGAATTGATTATACAAAGCTGGTATTATCATTCCCATATGATTTTTAGCTTGGATTTCTAATTTGGTGCCCATGCGCAAGAAAACAGGTGAGATTCGATTATGTATTGATTTCAGAAATCTAAATAAAGTATCTTTGAAAGATAACTATCCATTGCCCAAGATGGATCACATACTTCAACGAGTAGTTGGAGCATCCTGTATGTCGCTACTCGATGGTTATTTCGGTTATAACCAAATTCTGGTCCATGAAGATGACAAAGACAAACAACGTTCACCACTCTGTGGGGAACTTTCCATTATGCCAAGATGCCTTTCAGATTGAATAATGCTGGTGCAACCTTTCAGCGGGCTATGGATATTGCATTTGCAAATGAGAAAGATGTATTTTTAGTTGTTTATCTTGATGATTTGACAGTATTTTCTAATTCAGATGAAGAGCACCTTTATCATTTGAAGATTGTATTTCAGCAGTGTAGAAAGTATGGCATATCTCTCAATCCAAAGAAGAGCTTGTTTGCCATGGATGAAGGAAAGCTTCTCGGTCATATCATATTCAAGGAGGGAATCCACATTGATTCAGCTCGAGTGGAAGCCATTCATAAAATTGATTTTCCACAAAGTAAAAAGGAGATCCAGTCATTTAACGGTAAGATGAATTTCTTACGTTGCTTTGTGCCAAATCTTGCAGAACATTTGAGGGAAATCACAAACATGTTAAAGAAAGATAGTGTAGTGAAGTGGACCGAAGAAGCCATCAAGTCTTTCAATATGGTAAAGCTAGCCCTTTCTTCAGCTCCAATTTTGATCAACCCAGATTATTCCCAAGATTTTATTTTGTTTTCATTTGCTTCGGATCATACTATGGCAGCAGTCTTGATGCAGAAAAGAGACCAGCTTGAGAAGCCAATTGCTTTTGTCAGTAGAACGATAAGGGATGTAGCTTTAAAGTACAATATTATTGAAAAGTAAGCTCTTGCTTTGGTTAAGGCATTGAAAAATTTTCGAGTTTATATTTTGCATTCTCATATCCTTGCCTATGTCCCTAACGCTGATGCTAAAGATGTCTTAGTGCAAATAGATCCGGAAGGGAGACGAGGCAAATGGATCGTAGCTTTGTTGGAATATGATGTGGAGATCAAACTGACAAAGCTCATCAAAGGAAAGGGGTTGGCCAAACTGATAGCGGAATCTAATTTGCATGCCTTGGACATAAATCTCATTGCTTCTATGTCCGAAGAAGATGAGGAAAGTTCTCTTGTTCAGGTAGTTGAAATGTTTTTACTTTCTCCTTGGTATTCGGATATTATTTATGTGCTCCAACATCTCTCACCACCACCCAGATTGGCTAAGAACAAAAGTAGGACCCTGAAATTAAAGGCTACAAATTTTTGTATAATGAATAATGCACTCTATTGGAAAGATCCCGGTGGTGTTTTGTTGAATTGTTTGGATGAAGAAGAAGTAAAACAGGTCATGGATGATTTTCACAAAGGAGATTGTGGAGGCCATCTATTTTGGAAGACAACAGCCAATAAAATTTTGAGAGCGGGATATTATTGGCCAACCCTCTTTTCTGATGTATACAAAACTGTTACAAGTTGCCACGAATGTCAAATGTTTCAAGGTAAGAGAAAGTTACAGCCTTTGCCACTCAAACTGGTTGAAGTGCGTGCTCCGTTTCAGCAGTGAGGTTTAGATTTTATTGGTGAAATCCATCCTACTTCTTCAGCACAACATAAATGGATCATTACAGTGACAGACTACTTCACTAAATGGATAGAGGCGAATCCTACTAGGCAGGCCATTGATGCGGTAATAATTCAGTTTCTTGAGAACAATATTTTGTCATGTTTTGGTTGTCTTAATAAGCTGATTACAAATAATGCAACAGCTTTTAAATCTAAAAAGATGATTGATTTTTGTAATAAATATCAAGTTACCTTGGGGCACTCAACTACATACTATCCACAAGGCAATGGTTTGGAAAAATCCTCGAATAAATCTTTAGTCAACATCATCAAAAAGCTGTTGGAAACAAACAAGAAGAGCTGGCATAAGAAATTGGTCAATGCACTGTGGGCAGATAGAGTAAATCAGAAAAAGTCAATAGGTATGTCCCCTTTCGAGATCGTGTATGGTGTGGACATGATTTTTCCTACATCTCTTGCAATTCCGGTTGTTAAACTTCTACAGGAAGCTAGTAGTGAGGAAGATCATTTACAGCGGAGAATCAATCAAATGATCCATTTACAGCAGACTAGAGAGGAGGTTTTTCATAATACCTTCAAGCTACAAGAGAGAATCAAAAAGATATATGATCGAAAGGCAAAGGTGGACAAATTTCAAATTGAAGGCATAGTGCTGAAATGGGATGCCCGCAATGAAGACAAAGGGAAACACTGTAAGTTTGAGAACTTGTGGAAAGGACCTTTCAGAATTGCTGCATAACAAGGTCAGAATGCTTTCTTGCTAAAAGAAATGGATGGAGAAGATTGTCCAAGAGGGCCGGTCAATGGTTGGCTACTGAAATGGTACCTATTTGAAATATCTTTTGCTGTCATATGTATCACTGTATATACCGTTTTATTTCCTTCATTGCAAGTGTGTACTATAATCACTCATTCAGTTTGGGGCCCGAAGTGAAGGCTATAAAATTGAAGGTTTGATTTCAGTTTTGGTTTGGATTGTTTGAGTCAAGTTTACAGTCGATTTCAGTCTTGAAATTGAGTCAGTTTTGAGTCAGATTTCAGTCCTGAAATTTAGTCAAATATTGGTTTTGGTTTGTCGAATTTGTTGACTCCATAGCCCAATGGAAGAGGACATTGTTTACTTTCTAGAGGTCTATAGTTCTTGGCACCTCCAAGGAGCTACCATCCCCATTAGAGCCAATGTTAGTGTCAGTATCTTCATCCCTCCATCAATGATCAAATTCTTTTGTTGCATTGCATGTTAGGTGTCTCACTCGATCAGCTACATTCCATTAGGGTCATGGATCATTTGATGGTTATTATACATTTTCCCTCATGTTCTTTACCTGCTGGCCTATTTTCATACATCTACATCATCTGCAGTCATTTTTTGTCTTTAAATCTACAAAAGTTATTTTTAGGGTTTTAGGTCTCATTAGGACTAGGGTTTCATCAATAAGGTCTTGTCAATGCTCAATAACAGTCAGCAGGCACATGAGGAGGTCAAATAAAGTCCCGCAACAACAATTTCAATAATCACATGCTCAGTGATTGATTTTTCCTCAAAACCCTGTTTTGAGGAAAAACATAGTTTTTTACGTTCCATGTACAAATTTGATGTAATTTCATTTTTTCCCATATCTAATAATTTTAGAGGCAACCCTGGTCACCTTGCCAAGCCTCTACAACTCCACCACCTGCAAAACAAACAAAAAGTCAAAGAATTCAATCCATCAAAGGGAAAAAGTAAAGCAAACTGCCCAAAAAACAGAGTTTTTTAAAGCAAGTGAAAATCAAACATTAGTAAAGTGGGTTTTCTTGAGTAAAAAATTAAAGATATTGCTATATAAAGTTTTTCATGACAAAGGAGGCTCATTTGTGTCCACAAGTGAAGGAGAGCAAGTGTATTTGTGTTCCAAGAGCCAAGAGAGTGATTTTTGTGCCAAAACAAGGAAAATCCCAGGTGTGGCGCACTCATCCAGCGTGGCACACTGGGCAGTGACTTGCAGTGTATTTTTACAACGGGCATGACGCATTGAGGCAGCGCGGCGCACCAGTGAGGTGGCGTGGCGCACAGGACTACAAGGCCCGAATTCATTCACAGCTTCCTCCAAAATAAAAATAAAAAATCGCTAACTCCTCAATTATCCAAGTAAGTTAACACTCCTTCATGGCCAATGAATGAGTTTGTCTTAGTGTTTATGGTGACTTAATGGGAAAAAATTGAAACCCTAGCTCCTTGCATTACTTGTTAAAAAACATTGCATAGGGTTTACAAATTGCATTTTTGCTGCTAAATCCCACTTTTATCATTTTCACTCCCTCATTCCCTCACTCCCTCACTTCATTTTTTTCCCTCCCTTTTCATTCATATATACCCATTCCATATTCCCCATATCCCTAAACTACTAACCCTAAATCCCTAATCACACTATCCCAACCCTTAATTGCTATCCCAAACCCTAAATATTATTCCCTAAAACCTTTCATTCCCAAAAGATCCTGCAAACAACATTCCCAAATCCCTCATACACATTTCCTCCACAGCCCCTCATCAAAACATACCTTTAGCAACAAAAACCTATTGACACCATAAAATCTCTTCATACTCATCTAAGAGAACTCAAAAATTGGCTAACATGGATTCAGATTCTTCCTGTGACAGAAATGAGGAAATGGTCAGTGATTCTTCTAGAGAAAATCATGCACCAAGGAGGCCTCATAAGAGTGGAAAACATAACTTGGAGGAGCCTACTTCACTTGCCGAGTTGTTGACCCGTCCTCTTGCTGTCACATGTTTTCAACACCAATCTTTTTATCAGTTCTGTGAGATGGTGGAAAGAGTCAAATACTACTATGAGCTGGCCAAACTGTTTGTGCTCCATCTTCATAATGGCCAAGTCACTTTGGCAGGTGTGACATTCACCTTGACAGCTGAGACTATTGCTCAAGCAACCGGTATTCCAAATGTAGGTGAGTAGTGGAATAAGAGGCAGCTGGTAGACAGAGATCATTATGAGCCTTATATCAAGGCTAGTTTTCAGAGACATGTCAGTAGAGTCTTCCCATTCAAGTACCTACAGGACACATATGCTCCCTTGATGAAACTCATAATTAAATATTTCAGCTGTGAGGGCAGATTTTCTCGTCTGTACGCCTATCATATCAGATTGTTGATGCACTTTACTAGGGTGAGGATGATGAACCTCCCCTATTTCATTTGCCGAAATATTGAGAAGATGACCACCTTAGTGCAAAGGAAGCATCCTCATCAGCAGTATAACAATATTTATCACTTTGCACTAATCAAAATTGTGGTTTTGCATCAGCTTAGTCTACTGAATGTGTCATGGGAGGATTTCATATCACATGAGGTCTTCACAGGTCCTCAAGTGCCCCCACCAATTTTTCATGAGGCAGGAGAGCCTTCACATCAGCAGGAGGTTCATGAGACACAAACCTCTAGTGTGCCAGTGTTTGTCACATACCAAAAGGGCACTAGAAGATTGTTTGTAGCAACGAAACGAGTACTATCTGCACTCGAGGTGGAAGGGGTCTTGTTTCCTCCATCAGCAGAGTAGGTACAAGACAAAGGTAAGAAGCCCTTGCATGATGAGGGACCTTTAGGAGGTCAAGAGGTAGATTTCATCCTCATTCAAGATGATGACACTGATTTGAGCTCAAAGCTCAAAGAGATCATTCGGGAGCAACAAGATGACATTCAGCATTTGTCTCTCTACCTGGAAAGAGCCAAGTGGATAATTAACTATTTGGAGTAGAGGAACAAATGGCTATAGGATCAGAAAACCATCATGGAGCTCAAAAACATGAAGGCAAACCGGAAAGCTGCCAAAAGGAGGAAAACCAAGTTGACAACACTTGAACAATAAATTCAAGCCGATCGTGAATCTTGGCTTGAGAGGACAAAATTGCACTTGGAGAGGATGCTGGAGAAGGCCAACAGAGAGAAAAACATGTTGAGGAACATGGCATACCACTACTTGGCGAGAAACAAGGTGTGCAAAGAAGGAATCAGGATTTTGAAGGCCAAGTTGAAGAAAGCCATGAGGAAGGGAAAAGAGCAAGATAGAATCCAGATCTTGGCTGAGGCTTCCTTAGCCCAACACAGCACCTGATGAAGAACACTCAGCCCAAATTTCAAGAAATTTTGGAAACTTTTTGCAATTTTTGAATTTTTGGCCTAAAAAACAGGTCTTTCTGCTTGATGCGCCGCGCCACTTGGTGCGTGCTTTTGCTAGAGACCTCATTTCGAGGAAAACTCAACATTTTTGGATTTCTCATGGAAAAATATGAATTCCCTCACACGACCAAGAAATTTTGACAGGTTTGGAGCTTCCAAAAAGGTCAAAAACACCTCAAAAATGACCTTTCTGCCCCTTTTTGGACACATGGGTAGTAGTGTTGGGAGAACTTCGTTTTTGAGGGGTAAATGAAGACCAAATTCAAAAATTCAACTTTTTTCGAGAAATTACATAGGTATACCTTTCCAACAAGCCCACTTGAAGAAAATTTGGTGCACGGGAAGGCCTCCAAAGGCAGCTCCAAAGTAGCACGGCGCATAGGATGAAATTTTGTCGTTTTGGCCAAGAAACTTTGTTTTTCGCCTAGTTTCTTCACAATTTGACTTTTCTCTTTCTAATAGTCAAAATCATGATGTAATTTAATGTGATTTGATGGATTTTAATGTAATTATGCTAAATTTTCACTCATAGAGGTAGATTCGTCATGAAAAAGTAGTTTGCAACTGAATGAATCAGTTTCCTAGGTTTTAGAGGCATGCTATTCCACTGCCTACTTTTTAGTTCTTAGTTTAGATCTTGTTGAAACAGCTCCTAAACTCATGAATTCGACCCCTAAAGCCTAGCATGATTTGTTTGATGCCTATATCTAGTATTTTTTCAGTCATTTGTAAAGGTTTGACTCTTGTTAATGCTTTGAGCATTATTGTACACTCATTTCAGCATTTTGGCAAAGGAATAGACTAGGGTTTGCAGCACTTTATGGGATTCTTGTGGCAACTTGATTTGGTATTGTGTTTCCTTCTGTAATTGCAAGTTTACATGTGTTTTTTTGTATGCCATCATCTCTCTTTGCTCATCTTAACTAAATCAAACAAGGATAAAGGTAGAATTCATTGAAATTGCAGTGCTCTAACTAGGGTTTGTTTAGTTATTTATGTTTTCAGCTGTTAGAAGAGGATCCTTGAGACTTTAATGCCCTCTCCAACTCCTCACCATTATAAAAGCTCCCCATCTCACTTTATTTGAAGTACTAAACCATTTGCCTACCTCGCCCCATAGAGATCTCTGCAACACTGTGTCCATTCCTGGTAGAGCTAGCTACCAGGTTAAGCGGTTTTATGTTACCCTAGATCCTGCCATTCTCATCCTGAGGTAGATTTAGGCAATAAAAGCTATCACAAGAAAAATATACCAAGAAGGTGCTTGACAGCTTTAATATGAAGGATGCCAAGCTAGTTGGTACACCCCTTGCAACCCACTTCACGCTGAGTGTTGAGTTATGTCCTAGTGATGGAAAGGACAAGGAAGAAATGATTAAGATTCTTTATGCTTCAGTAGTTGGCAGCTTGATGTATGCCATGGTATGCGCATGACCGGACATCGCATATTCAATGGGAGTAGTGAGCAAGTTTCTTGCCAATCTAGGCACATAACATTGGCAAGCAGTAAAATGGATTTTGAGGTATCTCAAGGGTACTAGTCATTATTGTTTCAGTGTTGCGAACATCTCGATAACATCTCAATTTTATCTCGAAATCACGATTTTTTTTCCCAGTCAATGTTTGCCAATTTTTACTGATATTTTGATGGTATCTTGATTTTGCCGATGTTTTCCAATTTTTACCGATGTTTTCCCGATTTTTACAATTTTTTTTGTTTTTCGAACCCTTGCCCATTTTATCCTGATGCCGATGTTCACAACATTGTGTTTTGGTCATATTGAGACTATGCTTGAAGGATTTATAGATGCAAATATCACTGGAGATATGGACACCAGAATGTCCACTACAGGTTATTTGTATACATTTACAGGTGCAGCAGTATCTTGGTTGTCAAGGCTACAAAGAATAATATCTCTCTTTACAATAGACACAATGTACATAGCTACAACAGAGGCTTGTAAAGAGATGTTATGGATGCAATGATTCCTATGAGAGATAGGAATAAAGCTAGAAAAATATGCACTATATTATGATAGTTAGATTGCCATTCACTTGGTGATAAACCTAGCATTTCACTAAAAAACCAAGCACATTGACTTAAGGTACCATTGGATTCGGCATGTGTTGGAGGAAGGGTAGTGATCCTTGGAAAAGATCCATACATATAAGAACCCTACTGGTATGCTCACTAAGATTCTACCAAGAAATAAACATGAGTTATGTAGAGGCTTGGTAGGAATCGATGTCACTTGATTCATGATTCTTCATTTGGCTTCAAGTGGGAGAATGTTAAATGTGAAACCAATTGAAGTCGACACAGCCGATATTGATGCAGTCAACCATCCTCATCTGTCTTCTCTTTGTTGCCCACGCCGAAAGATACCACCGCCGCCAATCACCCTTGACTATGCCATCATCTGAATCACATGCAGAAAATTCTAGATCTTCCTTCTTCATCTATAAATTTGTAATCTTATCTGAGAAATGCAAGCCAAGACTAAGGCCTGTGTATAATAGAAATTTGTGATTTTGTTCTTCATTTTAGTTTTTTCTCTCATTAATGAATTCTACATATTCCTATTATCTCCTCCCGTGTCTGCGATGATTTTATTCTCTATTATGCTTCTCTCATCTCAACATAAACAGTCT
This sequence comes from Pinus taeda, assembly GCA_000404065.3. Lineage (NCBI taxonomy): Eukaryota > Viridiplantae > Streptophyta > Pinopsida > Pinales > Pinaceae > Pinus > Pinus taeda. The sequence goes on from APFE030749748.1 coordinate 30,386, forward strand.
TCATAATCATGATTGTATTAATATATTTGTTACCCATATTTAAAATGATAGTCATTTTTATCACTATCAATACAATTTATCTTTTAACATACGACTTCTTATTTCTCTTTCCAAGTTGTGAAACCTTTTAACCTTAATAATGTTCAACACAAAATTTTCATTGAAAAGCTAGATATCCAATATGAACGCATATTCGCATATTCAAAAATAAGCATTGGAAATATAGTTATCTTTATTTGGAATAACAAGGTACGTGGTATCAATGCAATAGGGTCCTCTGGTAATAGTTCATTCCTTGTCATGTTTGTAACAACTCCTCACTGGAACAACCTTTCGCAGGTTCCAAGCTAATACCCACGATCTATTCATATGAAATCACGAAAATCGATGTTTGACACAAGACTTTGGGATGACACGCGGTGCCACTACTTACATCAACGACTAATTACGCTTCTTGTTCCAACTACTCGAGAGTAAAGAGTTTGGCTAGCCAATGAAAACATGAGAAGGAAATGGAATCCCGACTAATAGGGAATAACTATGGGAAGCCCTACAACAAACAAAGAGTGATTTATCATGCAATGGCAATAGCAAAATGCGAAATTAGCGACCACTAATGATTACTGCAAACAAAAACACCAGTAATATGGTTCGCACACGCTTTTTGAGTCTTCAATTTTCTTATTCAAGTTTGGCCAGACTTTGTTAGCGTTTCATACCATAGATTATTGCAAAGTCTAGAAAATGTGTCCCATGTCACCCAAGCTGGCAGCGATTTACTTATATTTAAGAGATCCAAGAAAATTTAATGGAATCTACTTGATTATGTGGAGATTGAGGGTTTCGAACCCTGGAAAGCTTCGAAAAGATGGTCAATCACTAAAGTTATGTTGAAATTTATGACAACTTAGGGGATTTTGTTTGAAACCGAGGACTGCGGGGTTAAATTGGCGGAGATTATTTAATTTCCTAGACTGTTGGTTAATTTTTGTGAGGAAATTGGAAGGAGGAAGAATTTCCCTGTTGAATGTTGTGAGAACTTAAGTAAATTTATTGAAGATTTGCATGATTTGAGTTTGGATATGGCAATCGAAGAAAGAATGGATTTGGAAGAAAGGAAAATAGGTACAGGATGAACAGGTGCAAGATGAGCAAGAAAAGCAAGAAGGCAATAAGGTCCCAACAATTATGCTTTCATGATTAGTAACGGATTGTGAGGAATCAACAGTTGCTTCAGTTAATTACTCGAGTCAATATGGTCCATTAAATGACACACTATTCTAAACAATTTAGCTTATCGACTCCTAGAAATTTGAAGATGAGGAGTCTATGCAACAGTATACGACACAAGTCTACGATTGACATACATGTAGTTTAAACAAGATGGTAGTTTCATTACATGTTTAGGGGGAGAAGAATAGTTGAAGTATTACAGATTCAAGAAAGGAAGCGCTAACAAGCAATCTCTATGTGAAAGTGGATCAAGACAATCTAATGATTATCAAGATATCTTAGTAGGATAAAGGAATATTCATATATCAAATCAAGTACATCAAGGAAATGCTCAAGAAATTCAAGATGGAGGATTGCAAACCTATCCTTACCCCCATGGTAACAGGTTACAAGAAGATTCATCAATGGATGTGGACCAAAGGGTGTATAGATCCATCATTGGTAGTCTCCTATGTGTGACAGTCTCCTTGCCAGATGTGATACAAGTAGTTGGACAAGTAGCATGATTCCAAGGGGCACCAAAAGAATCTCATATTATTGGCATCAAAAGAATTCTTCAATATCTTAAGGGTGCAACAGAATATGGTCTCTGGTATCCCAAAGGAAATGATCTAGTTATCCAAGCTTATACAAATGTAGATTGGGTAGGAAGTGTTGATGATTGTAAGAGTACTAGTGGAGCAGCGTTTTATCTAGGTGGTTTCCTTGTCTCATGGTTAATTAAAAAGTAGTCTTCAATCTCGTTATCTACAACAGAAGCAGAATACATTGCGACAAAAACTTGCTGTACTCAAGTTCTCTAGATGAAGCAAACCTTGCAATATCTTCAAGTTAAGTTTAATGAGCCTATTCCCATGTTCTGCGATAACAACAGTGCCATCAGTATCTCCAAAAATCCTGTGATGCATTCCAAAACAAAACAAAGCACACTTCGATCAAATATCATTTCGTTATAGAGCAGGTCGTTGAAAAGAATATCAAGCTTGAATATGTTGGCATAAAGGAACAAATTGTTGACATCTTTACGAAACCATTACCTCGTGAAGCATTTGAGTATCTTCACCAAAAGCTTGGGATTCTCCCAAGTTCTCACTAGAATCTTTCTCTTATCTAGCTAAGTAGAAAGGGGGAGTGGACGTGTGTATAGGTCCGCAGGATGACAATTTGTCAAGGGGATTTACCATTTTCCATTGATGAAAAAGGGGGTTAGAAAGAAGTAGGAAGAGGTTTCATGCTCGTAGGGGGAGTACTTGTGTTGCCATCAATTCCAAAGGGGGAGATTATTGATCAGTGGTTCTCACTGATGTCAACCCAAGCAGCACCAAGGGCTACCTTGATATTGCATGGGAATTTTGACTTGAAAAATTACTCTATTCTGAGTCAAGTATCTTCTATATGGGTTCTAATCGTCGAGATGTTTCCGTTGATATATGGCACGCCAAGTAATTCTTCACGGTTTGAGAGATATTTATGTTTGAAGTTAGTAACCCTAGTTAGTGGGATAAAACCCTATGGGGTTGTGGCATGGCAATCATAATTGGTTGTGGTCATTGAATAGTCAATAATTAATAAAAGAAAATCTCCTAAAAGTAACAATTAATAAAAGAAAATCTCCTAAAAGTCCTCCAACGTTCACTTGTTGAGGACCCTCTCAACTCAAGACATTCATATAAATAATGACCCTCACATCCTCCTCTAGTAGGGATTTTGTGGCTTCAAACAAGTAATCGTGGCATTTTCGCTATAACGTGTGATCTGTGAAGTTTTAGAAGTTGAAATTACAAGCCATTTGAGATGAAATCTTGATGAACCTCGTGACTACATTTCAGATCTTGGTTCTCTATATTTTCGGATATATGATCTGAGGAAGTTAGGGTTTTTCTAGGCTCCCGAATTCCATGTCAAATAGGTGATGTTGGGAAAATTGTTATAACTTTCTCTCTGAGCATTGTATTATATTTTGTAAATAATCACATAAATATGACGGAATTTATTTTATTGAGTTGTGTTTTTAGGGTCGAAGGTCGCAACAGTGACACGTGGCACTTCGTACAAGTTCGTTGTACTGAACTAGTCTATAATCAGGTCATCATGGGAGATTGGGCATAACTCCTTATTGAAGAATCTAAAATTGATCATACCTATGGGGTTGGAAAGAGGACTCATAGGGCTACGACAAGACGAAATGTCAGACCCTGAAGATCTAAAATTACATAGATACAACAGATTCAAAATCGAGCTCCTAGAAGGCAAGAAAAAGCATGCATTCAAGGATCACTGCAACAGTCGAGGGTAAGTCTCCTACAACAAGGTATGTATGATTAGTGTTTACATTTGAAATATGAGTATCATCTCTAGCATATGTTTTTGCAGGACAACGTAAGTATATACAGGGTCTCGGTTATATCTCTATGTTTCTATATGTCATAGTTAGTTTTTCAGATGTCCTATTCTTGATACTACACATTTTATGCTACATATTCTTGATGCTACACTAAGTTTGCTAAATCTATATGATGTTGTAAGTTCATGTTACTTTTCTTGTCATAGTCGATAGAATGGCCTTTGTTGTTGTACTTAGAACTTGGTCCATCACAAGTCTAGGGTCTGTAATCAGTTTTTATTGTATTTTTATTTAGGTTAGTTTTGGATATAGTCTTGCATACAATCCAGGCCTATATCAAGAATAGGAGTCTTTGAATATTGTTGCAGCAAGTAAAAAAAAAAAAGTGAAAAGCACACCTCAGATATGCATTGTAATTTTTAGTTTGTATTTATTCATTATTATGCACTTACATGTGTTTTGCACGCAGAGGTAAGTTGAAGGGTATTTTGTTTCGTTTTAGGATTGGTTTTGCCGAGCAAATTTTGCATGCAGGTAGAAGAAGATTCAAGTAAAATTTCAAGCAAGAATTTAAGAGAAGAAGTATAAAATCAAAGGAATCATTGCAGTGGGACATCCTTTGAAGACATGACAACCATCTGTATATTGTGAAGAAGTTTCAAGGCCAAGAGTCATCATTGTAAAGTTGTAAAAGAGTCATTTGTAAAAGTGTCATCATTGGAAGAGTCATTATTGTAAAAGAGTCAATCTGCCTAGAGTCGAAAAGGCATTATTGGGAGGTGTTATCACTCAGGTTGTCCCTAAGCTCCTGAAGGGATACGGCCGAGGTAACCACAAACCAATCTTTGGATTGCAGGTTCTAGCCCACCTGCAATCAGAGAGGGCTCTCTCTTGATGATTTAGCTTTGTTGATGATGATTTTAGGCTAGTTATGGGGTTCAATGGGTTTTGTTTATGTTTGGGTGGTGTTTGAATGGAAGGAAGATGCTTTCAAGCAGAGAGGCATGCATAGAGTGATAAGTCTCAAACCATTGGGCATGGAGTCAAGGAGTAGGACCACAGGTATGCTTTCTTGATCACAAGAGGAACATGGAGCAAGGTAGCTGCACATGAAACAACCTTCAAGCTAAAGAGATGGAGTGAAATGTAAGGAATGAAAGGCAATTAAGAATCTCTCAATCAGCTTAACAGAGGGAAGGAAAATGAGCTCTATCTAGGGGCAGTTAGGAATCCTTAGATAACTGTCATACATGGTGAATTAGGGCAAATATGAGCCATGTGGAATTCATATTTATGCCTAAAACAGATGAAAAACAAAAAGAAACAGCAGAAATTGAGCATAGAGTGCAATTAAACAAGTTCTAAGCTAATCTTTCTTTCTGTTGTTTAGATAATGATTTATGAATGGAAAACATAGGTAAGAAGCACTTATTGGGTCATGTACCAGCACAAGAATTCCACAGTCACTCTTCAACCATTAGACACAGTAAACAATTCATTCTCCAAGCTCGTAAGCAGTCTTTGATTATAGAAATTATCATATATACAGTGCGAGTCTCTGCTTAAGAAAAACATCCAACCAACAAAAACCCACCCTCTTTACATTGTTCAGGGTTGTCTTTATAGGTAAAATAACCAAAAGTATTTATTACAGCTGACCTAAACAAGTCTGCGGGAAAAGATTTTAAATCTAAACTTGTGCTGAAATTAAATGCAAATAAAATATCTATTGAGCTACGCCAGAAGCGGCTGGATCAAAAAGAGTTAATGTAGTGTCCTCTGTGACTTGGTGCAGTGCTTTTGCAATGATTGTGCTTTGAGCTTTGGTCCACTGATCTTATGTGAGTTTGATGTGCAGTAACTGTGATTTGAGTGTCTTTAAATGGCCTTTATTGTTTTGTTGACTTTGTTGGAGGCTTCTTTAATGTTTTCCTGCTTCGGGCCGCTGAAAGATTTACACTGATACACTTTGCCGCAACACTGATACTCTCTGCCGCTTCCTGATACATTTTGACATTAAATTCGGCTTTTTTCTGCTTTTGATACTCTTTAATGCCTGAATGGGGACTCTCTCTTTCTTCTGATATGCCTAAAACTATAAAATCAGGCCTTTTCTGCCCTTTCGGCGCAAAAACGACTGAGGAATCAAAAGATTCCCCAAAGATTTTGGGCCTCCTAAGATGATTTTTCACTCTTGCGCGCCCTTCTTTGGCGGGTGAAGTCAGCCTGACGTTAGCGGTGGGTCCTGGTACGGCAGATGACGTCAGCAGGGTGACGTGGCAGGGTGACTTGGCAGAGCGTTGTGGCAGGGCATTGGATGGTGCGGTGCCTTTTTACCGATGCGATAGCGATAACTGAAATGCTGCGATTTGCGATGAATTTGCAGTGAAACATGCCTTAATGATAAATCATGTTTTAAACGAAATATATGAATAAATGGAGGCATGCGGCGAGGAAGTATTTATGATGCGATATGCTCTCTTGATGCGATGGCAATGTCACATCGGAGCAAAAGGAAGCAGCATGAATTTCGGGAACATGACTCTTGCGACCACCGATTGCCGACTTGTGATATCGCATCGGCTAAAGGGGAAGGGGCATATATAAGTGGCATATAGTATTGCGATACGCCGATTGCGAAATGGCATCGGCGGAGCATCCATCGGGGAGGACAAAAAGGAGCAACATTAGCCTTGAGACCTCCGACTGCGATATCGCGTCGGAGGGGGTCCAAAGGGATCAGAAGAATGTTAAGTAAGTCGGCAAGGGTATTGCGATCGGAAGAAGGGTATATATGCTTTTGAAGAGTATTTGAGGCCTCGGAAGGGGTCCGATAACCTAAAAACGAAGAGTTTCATGCTTTGGAAGGAGTCCATTGCATTGGAAGATGGTTTTAAAGGGGCAAAGTGATGGTTCTTGCTATGTTTCAGGCAAACTTAACAATTCCCAAGTGTACTTATGATTATTTTTCAACCAAGGGGAGGGGATAAGTATGTAGGGGAGTTATTTAACATAGTTTTAATAGGGGAAGGGGAAATAGATAGGGAGCTATATAGTAAAGTTAGTGGTTAATATGATCATGATGAGAAAGTGCTAAGTATGTGAAACTTAGGCTATTAGGGGAAAATTATTCATGAATGGAGTAAGAACATTCCTTGGGTAAAGTAGATCTTTACCAAGGCAAACGATATGAAAATGATGAAATCAAGAGATATCAAGCAGATCTTGATCTCTTTGGGGAAGTTAGTGAATGATTTGGGGAAAGAAGAAGAAGGGGAAGTTAGTCATGCCTCGCTTGAGTCCTTCAAATGGACCTTTTCCTTGCAATTGTGATTTGAATAGATATAGCACTTGAAAATACAAAACTGATCACAATCATTGATTCTGCAACTATAAAACTACCTACCCGGCCTACTTACCTAGCATTTTTTTCTTCTTTTGGTTTGGGTGCACTTGGACTTGCAGACCGAGCTTTCCAACTTTTTCTTTTTCTGTCCTCCTATCTACATCTACACTTATTTCATCCAGGGGCTTAGATTAAGCTGTTGAGCACCCTTGCTTCTCTACCTGTCTAAGAATCTGCCAAGATTAAGCTGTTTTGGACAGATGGTGATTCTCTATATTCTAAAACAGGAAATTGAAACCTAGGGAGACCAAGATTAAATTGTTTGGACCTCCCTTTAACCGAAAATTCTTCAAAAATGGACTAGTACATCAAAATTGGAACACAACAGTGGCACTTGAACTGACACATTCTCATGGCATGCTTCTTTGGCTTTCTGTAGCAAATATGGAACATTGCAGCATGCAAAGAATGACATATTTGGCCTGTAAAAATGTCAATCATGAAAGATGAGTAACCTGCTGCAGCAGGAGGCTAACAGTGGCTCCACTTGGGGATGAGTTTTCCTTGTGAAAAGCCAAGAACAGTAGGTCAGACTGCCTTGATCTTCTATTGTTGCTGTAAATTGAAATTTCTTAGTGCTGAATGTCGGATAATTGAAACTGTGGAATGAGAACAGCACTTTCCCTCAACTGAAATGTTTGTGACCTGTGTAGCACTGCCTGCCTTCTTCTGCGTGCTCTATCGCCTGGACTTTTACATACAAAATAAAATAAAATGCTGATAAATACAAATATTTATGTACAGACATAATACCGTTGGGTGATTCTTCAACAAAAGGGATCATGATAATGCTTTAACATTCGGCCATTTACAGGGCCCTCTTCAGCTGTGCTGCCATCTACCAATTTGAGAAAATATGTATTATTTCCTTGCACAGCGCTGATAGTGAATGGACCTTTCCAAAGAAAATCAAACTTAGCATGTTTGCCTTTGTCTTCTCTTCGTGAATCCCACCTTAGAACTTTGCTTCCAACACAGAAATGCTCAACCTTGGCCCCTTTATCAAACATCTTTTTGAGCTTCTCCTGCAAAATCTGAGCTCTGTCATACACTTGCTCTCTGGTTTGTTGAAGGTGAATGGTCTGATTAATTCTTCTTTGAATGTCATTTGGTTCAGCCTGAATCTCCTGTAACAGTTTGATAGTAGGAATGCCCAAAGATGAAGGAAATCTGGCTTCCATGCCATATACTAGTTCATAAGGTCTTATCCAAATGAATTCTTGGTTGAAAGTCTATCTGCCCATAGGGCATTTGTGAGCTTCCTATGCCAACTCTTTTTGTTCTCTTCCAGCACTTTCTTTATGATGTTGATTGAGGCTTTTGTTGGATGATTCGGCAAGCCATTACCTTGAGGATAATAAGCTGAAGAGTGGCCCAAGGTAATGTGAAATTTATGGCAGAAGTTGATCATCTTTCTGGATTTGAAGGCAGCAACATTACCAGTGATGATTTTCTCAGGGCAGCCAAATCTAGAAAGGATGATGTCCTCAAGGAATCGGATAACAGTGGAGTCATTGGCTTACCTACATGGGATGGCCTCAATCCACTTGGTGAAATAGTCGGTGGCTATTAAAATCCACTTGTGCTGGCCTAAAGAAGAGGGATGGATTTCACCTATCAAGTCAAGACCCCATTGTTGAAAAGGTTGTTCGGTTGAGATAGGCTTAAGGGGCAGAGGCAGCAGTTTTCTTTTTCCTTCAAATATTTGGCATTTATGACATGAGACAGCAAATTTTTTGACATTTTCAAATAGAGAGGGCTAATAATAACCAGCCCTTAAAATCTTGTCAGCAGTGGACTTCCAATATAGATGCCCTCCACAGTCTCCTGCATGGAACTCTTTCATGACGTTGTTGGTTTCGTTTATGGTTAAACAGTTTAGCAGTATTCCTTCATTATTTTTCCAAAACAGGGCACCATCTAAGACACAGAACTTTAGAGCTTTCAACTTAAAAAATCTTTTCTTGGTTCTGGACAATCCTGGGGGAGCACACAGGTTTAACAATACATAGCAAATATCGGCATACCATGGGGATTGTAAAAAGGTTTCACTGATCTGTGGAGTCGCTAGCTCCTGTTCATTGTCCAGCTGGTTGACGTCTAAGGCCTGAAAAATTGTTTCGGACATTAGCTTGGCTAAACCTTGTCCCTTTATCAGCTTTGTGGGTTTTATCTCAATGTCATATTCAAGAATGCTGGCAATCCACTTGCCTTGTTTGCCTTCTAGTCCCTCTTGAGTTAATATGTCTTTTACAACCGAGTTTGGGACATAGGCAATCACATGGGAGCATAAAATGTAAATTCTGAACTCTTTAATGGCCTTAGCAAGGGCATAGGCCTGCTTTTCCATGATTTTGTATTTCAAGGGTGCATCTCTTAGGGCTCGGATGAAAAATGCAATTGGCTTTTCATTTCCTTGATCATCCTTTTGCAAAAGGACAGCAGCTATGGTGTGATCTGAAGCAAAGGAAAAGATGATAAAATCCTTATCAAACTGTGGACTTGTGAGGACAGGTGTTTGGGTCAAGGCAGCTTTGATACTCTCAAAAGCTTGCTTGGTTTCAAGAGACCATTTTACCTTGGCATCTTTCTTTAACATGTTTCTCAATAGTCTTATCAGCTCAGCTAAGTTTGGGATAAATCTCCTTAGGAAATTGATCTTTCCAAGGAATGCTTGCAACTCTTTTATGTTTCTTGGGTACGGAATTTGAAAGATTGCTTGAATTCTTTCCAGATCAATTCTGATACCGTGTTTTGAGATGATGTGGCCTAGAAACTTACCTTCCTCGAGGCCAAACAGGGACTTCTTGGGGTTCAAGGAAATGCCATATTTCCTGCATGTCATGAAGATCTGCCTTAAGTGTTTGAGGTGCTCTTGATCAGATTTGGAGAAAGGGGTTAAGTCATCAAGATAGACAACAAGGAATTCATGGATTTCCTAGGAAAATGCAATATCCATTGCCCTCTGAAAGGTAGCACCAACGTTCTTTAGCCCGAAAGTCATTTTAATATACTTAAATGTTCCCCAGGGTGTGGTAAAAGCTGTCTTGTCTTGGTCATCCGGGTGAACAAGTATTTGATTGAAACCTGAAAATCCATCTAGTAAAGAGATTCTCGATGATCCCACTACTCTTTGTAGGATGTGGTCCATTTGGGCAAAGGATAGTGGTCTTTTAGAGAGACTTGGTTTAAATTTCTTAGGTCTACACACAGTCTGATCTCTCCTGATTTTTTCCTTGTGGGAACCAGATTGGATACCCATTCAGAAAATCTGATGGGTGCTATGATACCTGCTTCAAACATTCTCTTTACTTCAAGTCCTGATAACTGCAAGCAAATACATCTTGGAACTCTTTGAACAAATCCACATACTTTGGCTTTTGATCAGGGGGAAGATTTTTGGACAATTTAATCATTTTGGGCTTTTCTGTTGTCCCTATGTTGTGTTCTTCTATAGCAGCATCTAAAGGCTCCATTTTTGGCTTTTTGGGCACATCGTTGTCATCAAACATATCTTCTAATGGAGTTAGGCCAGCAGGCAAAAAGTTATCCTTTAAATCAATGAACTCATCCTCTGCTTTGGCTGTTTCATCTAAATGCATTGGTTTCAGTTCTTCTATGTTTGCATTGTCAAAAACAGTTGGGTTAAGGATTTGTTTTGCTATTGCAGTTGTTACAGCCTGCTGATTTTCATTCATTTGCTATTAGGAATCGTTCATGGCCTCCATGTCAATATTTGAATTTGAAAACTCACCCTCAAGAGTGAGGAAGTTGTTAATCTGGGCATCATTTTCAAACACTTGCCAATTTTTAACATTGTTAGGAACAGTGGGCCTATGTTTTGTCTCAGCAGTAAAATGGTGATTTGGCTCAAAGGGAAGCTTGCATGTACTAGCAAAAGTGGCTAGGCTGTGTGCATGAATGTTATGGTTTGTAGAAATCTTGGCAAGCTCAGATTCAGCGAAGGTATTAAGTATATCTGTGGTAGCAGTCCTATAGGCCCTCATTCTATTTTCATTAGTAACAAAGTTTCCTTTCATTTGTTGTATGATTAAATTGGAGTCACCTAGAATGGACACTTTTTTAGCTCCTAGGACTTTGAGCAATTTTAGGCCTAAGAGGAGAGCTTCATACTCTACCATGTTGTTGGTACATCTGAAATTTAGTTTGTAGGCATGGCCTTCTGCATGATTGTCATGTGTATTGTGAATCCATATCCCTGCCCCTGCTCCTAACTTGTTGACAGAACCATCAAATTCTAAATACCATGTGATTTCTTGTTTGTGGTTTGTATTAAGAGTTTCGTCCATTTTAGGATTGGGCAGATTCAAAATTTCTGTTTGGGGAGGTTCTTCTTGTTTGCTGGTTGCTTTGACTGTTGTGACAATTTCAGGGGTATGGGCAACCGCTTCCACGTTTTTGCATTTTTCTAGCTCCGAAGCTAAAGGCTTTTCATTAGTTGGAGGACTTGTTTCATCATTGAAAAGAATAAATGAATCCATATCAGAATGGATTGAGTAAACTGGAAAATTTTGGGGCTTTTCCTCACTACTTACCACGTACTTCATCAGTGTTTCCCTGTACAATCTCTTTGGTTGCCCAAAGACAGATATAGTGGCATAAGAGAGGTCAAGTTGGAGGGATCCTTGGAATTTTGCTCCCCATGATCTTGATAGGAGCATGCCATATTTTGTTGGAATGTCAGCAACTACTACGTCCATTAGGATTGTCTTGTTGGGAAATGGACTAAAGACACAAAAAGGTCTTTGATTAAGCCTAAACACTTGACCTGATTGAGTAAAAGGAGTATAGATCTTTTGTAGGGTCTTGTGACATCAAGGTTTAGCTTTTCCATTATAGCTTTGGCAAATAAGATTGTGTGAGGCACCTGAGTCAAACATAGCATTGTGCAAGATTTTGTCATGTATGTGCAGAACTGACATAAAGGGTGGAACAGATCCATTATGTTGTTTTTCCATTAACTTCTGGACCAAACAGCAGCTCAGGGGTATCATCTAAAACATTTACATCATCCCTGACCTCTGGTAGTTGAAGTGACCTTTGAATTTGTTGCCTATACACATCATGTTTGGCAATTTCTGAGAGGGGGATGGATATTTTAAGTTTTCCAATCTCTGCTTCTAAATTGAATGGTTTTTCTAATGGAACCTTTGCGTTAATAGTAGCAGATTTCTCCTTTTCAAGAGTAGTCTCTGTGTTTTCTTTTTGACTGTCTACGTTATGGTGAATGACAGTTTGTGGTATCTCTGTTTTGGGAAGGTTTTTTGGAGTGTTGTTCAAATTTTCTTTTGAGGAAGAAGGAGGTAGAGGTTGATTAATAGGAGGTTGTATGTATGATATGTCCTCTACAGTCACTTGATGCGAGTTTGGGACAGTTATATCAGCTGGTTCTGTTATGACAACCTTGCCTTTAATCTTATTGGGCTGTTTGCTGTCCTTTGCTTTGGTTGGTGCAGGGACTTCAATGGTTCTTGTTCTCAGCTTATATTGTTTGTGGACCTCATAAACAGCAGAATCATAACCTTGTTTAAAATCAAAAGACTCTCCCGTCTTGGTCTGAAATTGTTTTACATCAGGGTAGTCTTGGTCTTCTTGAGTGAGAAGGATTTGCTGCTCCTTTTTTGAATCTATTAAGTTCATGTGAGTCTCTTCTATGGGCTCACTGGATGTGGATGCCTCTACGTAGTTTTCATGGAAAGGAGGCCTAATATCATGGTCGGGACTAGCCCTTCCAGCATTTGTGGTTTGATTTTTCCTAAAGTTTGGGTTCCTTATGGTGTTGGGTTGTTGTCCTTCCCATGATGATTTCCTCTCAACACTTTCTACTCTGTCTCCCAGCCTATGCATGCCATTGATAGTAGCATCTAACTTCTGGTCTAAGGCTGAAGGTTCTTCCTTAAAGGTAGTTCTTCTCTTAGTTCTAGCTCTGTTTCTTTTGGCAATTAGGTTTGCCTCCACACTAACAGCAACATTTTGCATTTCTACAAGACTTTGAGGGGCTCTTTCCCTTAAATGATAAGCCATTTCCGCATCAAAACCATCAGGGAATTTGTACAAAGAAAGATCAGGTGGAGGTCTTAAGTTCTGTGGTATTGCATTATAAACATTATTGAACCTTGCACAGTAGTCCAAAACAGTCTCCTGAGGGCCTCTTTTGATAGTGTCATATTCAGATAATATGTGCAAGGGGTCTTTATTTTTCTCCCATCTGTTAATAAATGACTGGTATAAGGCTTCTGGGTCTCCTATGGAATTGGCTGGGAGTGCTCTAAACCAAGTCCTAACGTCGCCTGTTAAACTTTGAACAAAAATTTTCATTCTCACACTATCATCGTCAATCTCATAACTCTCAAATTAGTCCTGCATTTTATTTTTGTGCTGAAGGGCCGTGCAGGCATTTGTGCCATCAAAATAAGTTATTTTCGTCTGATAATCCTGAGGCATAGCCCCAGGATCTGCAGGGAGATGTAAAGGTGCATATCTATTTGCCATATTAACAGGGATAAGTGGAACAACTGCGGCAACTGGGATAATTGGAGTAGTACTGGTGGTATGCGCAGTGGATGGAGGGGTGGAAACAGGGTTTGTAGAAGTGGATGGTGAACAAGGGGAAGTAGGGTTTGAACGAAACAGAACTTTAACAGGGGTTGCAAAATGGCTATGTTGAATTGTTTCAGGACTGGAAGCAATCAAACCTTCTTGTTGCTCTTGTTTTCTAAGGATCTTAGGAATTATATTGGGGTTTTCAATAACAGCTGGGGGATTTGGGTTTGGATTTGATCTTGTGTAACGTGAATGTTTTTTGGGAGCGAGCTTCTAGCTTGTTTTTTGGGAATTTTTCTAACAATACAGGTTAAACAGAAACTTTTAAAGGTCAGTTTCTTCCTCTACGGAGCTTCGGACTGGTTTTGTGAGATTATCTGAGGAAGTTCCCGAGTGGAGTCGCCATTATGTTATCACTCAGGTTGTCCCTAAGCTCCTGAAGGGATACGGCCGAGGTAACCGCAAACCAATCTTTGGATTGCAGGTTCTAGCCCACCTGCAATCAAAGAGGGCTCTCTCTTGATGATTTAGCTTTGTTGAGAGATTAGGCTATTTAGGGTCAATGGGTTTTTGTTTAAGTTGGGTGGTGTTTGATGGAAGGAAGATCCTTCAAAGAAGGCATCATAGAGTGATAAGTTTCAAACCTTGAGGAATCCAACAAGAGTGGACCGCAGGTATGATTTTGATCACAAAGGAACATGGAGCAAGGTAGCGCACATGAAACACCTTCAAGCTAAGAGATGGAGTGAAATGTAAGGAATGAGAGCAATTAAGAATCTCTCAATCAACTTAACAGAGGGAAGGAAAATGAGCTCTATCTAGGGGCAGTTAAGAATCCCTAGATAACTATCATACATGGTGAATTAGGGCAAATATGGGCCATGTGGAATTCATATTTATGCCTAAAACAGATGAAAAACATAAAGAAATAGCAGAAATTGAGCATAGAGTGCAATTAAACAATTTCTAAGCTAATCTTTCTTTCTTCTGTTTGGACAATGATTTATGAATGGAAAACAGAGGTAAGAAGCACTTATTGGGTCATGTAGCAGCACAAGAATTCCACAGTCACTCTTCAACCATTAGACATAGTAAACAATTCATTCTCCAAGCTCGTAAGCAGTCTTTGATTATAGAAATTATCAGATATACAGTGTGAGTCTCTGCTTAAGCAAAACATCCAACTAACAAAAACCCACCCTCTTTACATTGTTCAGGGCTATCTTTATAGGTAAAATATCCAAAAGTATTTATTACAGCTGACCTAAACAGGTCTGCGGGAAAAGCTTTTAAATCTAAACTTGTGTTGAAATTAAATGCAAATAAAATATCTATTGAGTTGCACCAGAAGCAGCTGGATCAAAAAGAGTTAATGTAGTGTCCTTTGTGACTTGGTGCAGTGCTTTTGTAACGACTGTGCTTTGAGCTTTGGTCCACTGATCTTATGTGAGTTTGGTGTGCAGTAACTGTGATTTGAGTGTCTTTAAATGGCCTTTATTGTTTTGCTGACTTTGTTGGAGGCTTCTTTAATGTTTTCCTGCTTCGAGCCACTGAAACATTTACACTGATACACTTTGCCGCAACACTGATACTCTCTACCGCTTCCTGATACATTTTGACATTAAATTCGGCTTCTTTCTGCTTCTGATACTCTTTAATGCCTGAATGGGGACTCTCTCTTTCTTCTGATACGCCTAAAACTGTAAAATCGGGCCTTTTCTGCCCTTTCGGCGCAAAAATGACTAAGGAATCAAAAGATTCCCCAATTTGGCCCATTTCCCGTAGCGATGCGCGATTAGCGCTAAGCGCTAATCGTGCATCGAAAACTGCCTCAGAATTTGAAACCGGGCCTCCTAAGATTCGTTTTCGTGCTTGCACGCCCTTCTTTGGCGAGTGAAGTCAGCGTGACGTCAGCGGTGGGTCCTGGTACGACGGATGACGTCAGCAGGGTGACGTGGCAGGGTGACTTGGTAGAGCGTTGTAGCAAGGCTTTGGATGGTGCGGTGCCTTTTTAGCGATGCGATAGCGATAACTAAAATGCTACGATTTGCGATGAATTTGCAGTGAAACACGCCTTAATGATAAATCATGTTTTAAATGAAATATATGAATAAATGGAGGCATGTGGCGAGGAAGTATTTATGATGCAATATGCTCTCTTGATGCGATGGCAATGTCGCATCGGAGCAAAAGGAAGCGGCATGCATTTCGGGAACATGACTCTTGCGACCACCGATTGCCGACTTGTGATATCGCATCGGCTAAAGGGGAAGGGGCATATATAAGTGGCATATAGTATTGCGATACGCCGATTGCGAAATGGCATCGGCGGAGCATCCATCGGGGAGGACAAAAAGGAGCAACATTAGCCTTGAGACCTCCGACTGTGATATCGTGTCGGAGGGGGTCCAAAGGGATCGGAAGAATGTTAAGGCAGTCGGCAAGGGTTATTGCGATCAGAAGAAGAGTATATATGCTTTTGAAGAGTATTTGAGGCCTCGGAAGGGGTCCGATAACCTAAAAACGAAGAGTTTCATGCTTTGGAAGGAGTCCATTGCATTGGAAGATGGTTTTAAAGGGGAAAAGTGAGGGTTCTTGCTATGTTTCAGGCAAACTTAGCAATTCCCAAGTGTACTTATGGTTATTTTTCAACCAAGGGGAGGGGATAAGTATGTAGGGGAGTTATTTAACATAGTTTTAATAGGGGAAGGGGAAATAGATAGGGAGCTATATAGTAAAGTTAGTGGTTAATATGATCATGATGAGAAAGCGCTAAGTATGTGAAACTTAGGCTATTAGGGGAAAATGATTCATGAATGGAGTAAGAACATTCCTTGGGTAAAGCAGATCTTTACCAAGGCAAATTATATGAAAATGATGAAATTGAGAGATATCAAGCAGATCTTGATCACAATCATTGATTCTGCAACTACAAAACTACAAAACTACCTACCCGGCCTACTTACCTAGCATGTTTTTCTTCTTTTGGTTTGGGTGCACTTGGACTTGCAGACCCAGCTTTTCAACTTTTTCTTTTTCTGTCCTCCTATCTAAATCTACACTTATTTCATCCAGGGGCTTAGATTAAGCTGTTGAGCACCCTTGCTTCTCTACCTGTCTAAGAATCTGCCAAGATTAAGCTGTTTGGATAGATGGTGATTCTCTATATTCTAAAACAAGAAATTGAAACCTAAGGAAACCAAGATTAAACTGTTTGGACCTCCCTTTAACCGAAAATTCTTCCAAAATGGACTAGTACATCAAAATTGGAACACAACAATGGCACTTGAACTGGCACATTCTCATGGCATCCTTCTTTGGTTTTCTGTAGCAAATATGGAACATTGCAGCATGCAAAGAATGACATATTTGGCCTGTAAAAATGTCAATCATGAAAGATGAGTAACCTGCTGCAGCAGGAGGCTAACAGGAGGTATAGGAGTCTCTGTTGGGCTGATTTCATGGTTGGGTTCCAGGTCATAGTGTGATTGGGTGTTCGGTCAAAATCATTATAAATCATATTGTAGCGTGGATCGTTGTCCCTGGTACAGGAATCCACACTTTTGTCTCATTTAAGTCATTATAAGGTGGCAGGGAGGTGCTAGGCTGGCGCATGAAGTTGCCTACAGGTTGGATCCTGTGAACACTTCAGGGTGGTAGGCTGGTCTAGGATGTTGGGGCATCCATTCAATTGATTATTGAAGAAACCAGGGCATTGGGGCATCCTTCCAGTGGGAGTTGGAGAAGAATGTTTTTCTAGAATTTTAGGAATTTGTTGCTTTCATTTCAATTGGGGCTGAAGATTAAAGAATTTATTAGAAAAACGTTCGTTGGTTTTTGACCTAGAGGGGGTTTTCCACCTAAAATTCTTGTGTCTACTATGTTCTTTTATTTACTGTAATTACTGCAATAAACATTAATAATAATTGAATATTAACTAATGCTCTGAAAAGATTTAAAAATGATAATTTTTAAGGAATACTAATTCACTCCCCCTCTTAGTATTTCCAACATTCTGACTAGTGATCAAAAACTTCCTTCGTGACTTCAAAGGAATGTGCATTGGCAAAAAATCACAGAGGGTTCACTACAACAATATCCAATATAGATTTATGAAGATTCAAAACAAGATGTGAGGACTCAACTTGTCATCTGGCCCTCCCTCTAGTGTTAGAAATGTTGACAGTGTTGGACCCGCCAACATTCAGGGGATCTCCCCGGTATGAAGTCCCAACTAGACCTCACACCGTTTGGTGTAGGAGTCTCATTCGGTAAGATGGTCTGGTTGCCATTATCTTAAAGATATGCCTTAGCTCTTGCTTGTCAGCACATGGGAGTGGTATACTTAGTCTTCAAACAATGAGGTTCATGTGCCTGGTGAGTGCTTAGTGTCACTTGTGTTAAAGTTGTTTCACTATAGAAGGAGAGGATGAAAGTGAGTCTCAGGTTGAAAGGGAACAGTCCCAACTCTACTAGAGACACACAACACAATAGGACATGTGCAAATTTCGGCAGAATAGTCCACACGAATGTGACAGTCACAAACACAAAGTGAAGATATAGCATGTACAACACCCAGTGGAATAGTCCACATGAGTGCGACAGTATTTATAACAAGTTTACAAGAATGAATATGTCGAGTGCCCGACGGAATAGTCCACACGGGTGAGTGTAGAAATTTTGAATAATTTAACACATATTCAACAGAGATTATCCTGATCATGTACTATTGCGGAAAACATACACAATACATAAGCTCCACTACGTTGATCATCAATATAGCAGCATCAATAACAATAAAACATCAAGAGCATTCACACATTAACACAGTATGTATCCCGGGGATAGCATCTCGCTAAA
Organism: Pinus taeda; assembly: GCA_000404065.3. Lineage (NCBI taxonomy): Eukaryota > Viridiplantae > Streptophyta > Pinopsida > Pinales > Pinaceae > Pinus > Pinus taeda. The sequence continues at coordinate 48,793 of APFE030749748.1, forward strand.
AACCCCAACTATCTGTATATTAATGATTGAGTCATGTAACATTACAAAGTACAATGCTTATCACAAGCAATCTAGTTGTTATCAATGAAAATATTTCAAAGGAAAAAGACAAGGATATTGAGAAGCATCACAAGGAATTTGCCTGAAGACGTTGCTTCGGTGTTTACTAGTTCTGAGATTGTCGGTGGAGATGAAAGTAAACTTCAGGTTTTGTCTTCGGGAGAAGTAGAAGATAAGCATAAAGGGATTCAAAGTTTCGGGTCATTCACTGATTTATGTGGACATTTTCTTGCAGAAAGCTCAGATATTACCGTGGAAAGCCAAAAAGTAAGCTTGAGGTTGTATCTTCCACAGCAGTAGTCGATCCAAATGAATTTGTCCAGAGTTTGGGTTCTGTAGACTCACCTAGATCTTTTCAAAGCATGAATTGTCAGCGGTTTTTAGAACATAATTCTTATGACACAGTTATTTTAACTTCTCAAGAGCAAGAGTGTGAGTCTGAAGGTGTTTTAGAAACACCATGGAAGGAATTAAGCAGTGAGGCTAATATACCAGTTTCTCTGGTTCATGTTGATGATTCTGAGTCTCCAGAGGATCAAGATGGAAAATAAACTTTTCTAATGAATCCTCGTTGGATTTCAGGAATGATGAGCAGATCCATGTTACTAATGAAGTGCGTAACATTAGTCATGCCACATTAGAGGAGGGATTGGCTCAAACCCAAGGCTCATCATTAATTTCTTCAGCTGTTGATGTTATTCAAGCTCATTATCGTTGGCTATAGGTTTCCGAGAGGAAAAGATAAGAATAATTAGTGTCAAAGTTTATGTTGCGGGTTTGTACGTGGATGCCATAATTACATCATACTTGGTTGCATGGAGTGGAAAGTTGCAAAGCAGGCCAATCCTAAAGAGTTTGTATTGTAGCGGAAATAGGGGATTGATACTGCGAATTTGGTTTATTCGTAGTCATTAATTGGGGTTTTGAACCCGCAACCTAGCGTTGGATTGGCAATTCTTCCTGTGTATACCCTGAGGAAAACAGGTGGCAATCAGAAAGCAAAAGAAATATATTTCAAAGACCTCGATCCACGTCATCAACTCCCAGACAGCAGCAACGTTGATAGGTTTTGGGACTTTATAAAGCATGTATATGTTGGCAAGAGGTATAGCGGTGATAGAGGCGGTGATAGACCTCCACGAGGAAAAATGGGTGATAGAGATGATGTCTCTGAAAGTAGGAAACCAGATTCATTTCGGTCAGATTCCCGTAGCCCTCCATATGAAGATGAATATGGAGATCGTCGTTATCGTGATCGTTCTGGATCCGGTGATGTATGGAGTTTGCCAAATTTGATTAACTTTTCTTGTATGTTTCAGAAGAGGTTAGAAGTGTTCTGGCATAGTTGGGACTGAGGTTGCGAAGGAAAGTGCCAATGTCGTGATTTTAGATAATAATTTTGCAACAATTGTAAATGTAGCAAAATGGGGGCGTTCAGTATATTTCAGTTGCTTTGGGTCAATCTGATTATGGATACACTTGGCGCTTTGACACTGGCAACAGAACCTCCAAATGATGAGTTGATGAAAAGATTACCTGTAGGAAGAACTCAAAGTTTTATCAGTAATTCTATGTGGAGGAATATAAATGGCCAAAGTGTCTATCAACTCATTATATTAGCAGTTTTGGAGATGGAAGGAATACGGCTTCTTGAGCTACATGGTTCTGATGCAGAATCAATTTTAAACACATTGATCTTTAATACATTTGTCTTCTGCCAAGTGTTCAATGAAATAAACTCTAGAGATATAGAGAAGATCAATGTATTGTGTGGCACGTTCAACAACTTGATCTTCATTGGAGTAATGTCATTCATTGTTGTATTCCAAGTAATAATGGTAGAATTTCTTGGTGATTTTGCAAGTACAGTTCCACTTAGTGGGAAACTTTGGTTGGTTAGTGTTCTAATAGGATTCTTTAGCATGCCTGTTGCGGCAGTTATAAAATGTATCCCTGTTTCACCTAAACAGCCGACAGATTACAAGGGATACAAAGGACAATCCTATGTGGAACCAGCTTCTTGTTCCAACTGGCACTTTGAATACGTGGGATCCAAAATCCACTTACATACATAATCCACCATATTTTAAAGAGATGTCAATGACTCCTCCTAGTCCACATGGCATGAAGGATGCATACTGTTTGCTTAACTTGGGATACAACATAACAACATATCACATTTCTCCTGCAGGAAACATCCAAAAAGATAGTCCAGCAGCAAAGTATCTTATGGAATGTGGAGTTGATAGAAAAGACTTCAATTCCTATGGAAGTCATCGAGGAAATGATGAAATGAACCAATTTTAAAGGACCGACAAACAAGGGCCTATGTTTCAGGGGTAACAGAAAAGATGTGTCATTGAAGACAAACATGGAGCATTAAAGGTTCATCACAGCTATCTCAGCCAAACTCCAGATGTCAGAGAAAGAAAATGATTGAAGATCAAGGCAGTTATAGAATTTGAGTCCTATTTGATTTAGAAGTCTAGAAGATCTAGTAGAATTAGAATTTTAATTGTTTTAGGATTCCAGCGCTATCAATTAATAGTCAGTTGTAATTATTAGTTAGTTAAAAGTTAGTAGGTGTCATCATAGGCAGAATCGAATTCCCCTCATGCTGGAGGAGGAATATCGATTAGTTAGAATAAGAATGCTATATATAGCTGAAACATCTATGTAACAGGGGTTGGATGTTTATGAAAAAACAGAGTTTATATTGGCTTATGTAAAAAGACTTGTTACAGTAATAGCAAAGACTACTTTTTCTTCTCAAGATTCATACTTTGTTCAAATGCTCAAGATGTATGTGTTTTTATCTTATCCTTTATATTTTACAGCTCCATAGATATACAATCACTCTGAATTCACCTAGTTGCTCATATTTCCTGTGTATATTTATGAGTTGAGGTTCAGTTGAGAAATGTTTTGAGTGTTTAGACATTACATGCCTTGACTTCCATGAATGAGTAGTTGATAGTTTACTGAAATGGTGTTTGACTCCATGAGCCCAATGGAAGAAATTTTATGTTGTATTTCCAACCATCATGTTTATTAAAGTTCTCATTACAAGAGTTATCCCTCTTAGTGTTAAAAGATAAATCAGTAGTTTATTTTGAGAGAGCCCTCTCAGGTTAGGGAGGCTAATCCTTAGCCAAGAGTCTGGTCTGAAATAGTTACATAGAGTCTAACTGATTAGCAACCATCAGTACATGATTTTGTGATAACACACCTAATCCATAAATAGATGGGATTCAACCCCCATTGCACCTCTAAAGTAGGCCCAAACCCTAAAACAAGCAACGGGGTGAATCCCTTGAGATAAAAACAATATTTTCAACCAAAAAACTTGAACCAAAATTTATATTACTATTGGTTAAAGGGGGCTTGACCCAGGTTCAGAGTGTATTGTGCACTAACAAAACCCTAAACCACTGGGCCTTTCGGCAATGACCTACAAGTAGGTCGCAACCTCACCCGAAGCAGTTATGGGAGGTTGCAGAACCAGGTTTCTGCAGCCAAAGGGATATTTTTGTTGTGGCACTCGTGTGTTCGCTTATGTCTTATATCTATCTAAAATTTCACATACATGAATAACTTTGCGTTGATGATTAACTTCACAGATTGGTACTTAATACATAAATACAACAGAGAACAGTATAACATGTATTCTTTCGCATAATTCAGTAAAAAGCATGTATGATGATATATATAACAATACAGAATGAACACGGAAAGTTGCACAATACTTCACCAAAAGCTTCTTCTTTATTAATAAATATTTTCAATACATACACTTATCTGACCTGTACACCCAGCTACATGTGTTCTGCACACTGAGTTGTAGTCTCTTCAAGGCCTTCATGCACTCAGCTGCGGAACCTTCCCCAAAACATAGACCCAAGGCATAAAATATGATCAATTATGAATTCTATCTCTTCTTCGTTATTTTCAACAAAGTATTACCTTATAGGTTTCCTTACTACAAGACCATGGTCCACATACCACGAATCCAGAAAAACAATGTACTAATACCCAATACCTGTTACAAATAAGGGACTTTTGACCCACCCCAAAGCCCCTAAACATTGTGCGATGAATATAACTTCGCCAGCTTCGCACGCTCTGCTCCTCAAAATGCAGAGTCTTTGACCAAAACTTGGACCAAGTTGGGTTGCAACCAACAGGCCCCCAAGACTCACCCGCAACTCGTCCCGAGTCACTCAACTACTGTTCCCTTGATTTTCACTACAATACCATTGTATACTACATTATAATGTTGGACTGTCTCTACCATTTTTTTCTCCTCTTGGTGCACCTCCTCCAGCAATGCTTATGTGGTTGGGCTAGCAACCTTTTGTAGTATTTATGTCTCCATTTTCTTCAACTCTTTAAGCCTTTCATTTTCTTCCTGAGAAATTTTGAGGGCATCATCCTGCCACGGCTATGTCCTCGCTTGAAAAATTTGCTCCTTCCTCCAAAGAAGATTTATCTGATTTTGGAGGTTCTTTCCTTTGGTAATACAGGCGAAAATCTACAAGAATGGTAGGGTCTTCACAACTGCCAAGATCTCATCGCACTGCTTCTGCTTCACCTATAATTCCTCCTCAACCTTTTGATGTTTGGATCCTCCTAGAGTGAGGTCCAAATTTACATCGTGTCATCTAGTAGTTTCCTACAGTCCGCCACTGTGTCGAAGATGCCTTTCAATGTTGCATTTAAGTATTTCTGCCTCTGCTCCCACACTTCTGGTGGCTTGGCTAGCTAAAACCTTATTTTCAACTCTGATATGTATGCTTCATACTCAAATTTTATCTTTTCTAGTGTATTCTTTGATTCCTTGATTGTGAGGGCGAGCTTAGCAACCTTCTTTGCTGGTGGTTCCTCATCACCAACCTTCACGTCTAGGACTGTGCTATAAGTATCTTCGATGGATTTTTCCAACTGCTATTATTATTGGCATGCATCATCTCTTCTCTTATCCACCTGCTCCAACTCCTTATTCAGTGCAACTTTCTCCTTTTCCACCTGCATCATCAACGTCAAGGTTCGATGTTTCCACTCCTGCAGCTTGGTTGTTAACCTTTGATGGAATTTGTGCAACACCTAAGTGGGCAACGTGGCAATATTTATGTTGACAATATTCCATGCTTTGGTGCATTCTTTGTCCATTAATGTGTAGAACTATAGTGGCCCAGTTGGCACCTGTAAAATTCTAACGCCGAACTATGTCTCTATTCTATGCTCTACCTGCAATGGCTGAGTGATTTATTCTGGTTGTTTTGTTGTTTGCGGAAATTCCTTCAGCTCCATGATGCCCTACTGTACCTCAGTCAAGATCATTTTATAGTGATCGTCAATTCTATTCCAGGTCTTCGTTTTGATCTCCTCGGCCTTTTGTCTAATCTCGTCGATGTCCCCATCAGTGAGGACAATCTCTTTTGCGCCCTTGGATTTATCTGGTTTTTTCTTTCTACTCTTGCTCACCATAGTTGTTGGTACTCTCCTTCTAACAATAAAAGGTGACTCCTGTGATACTCTTGCATCACTAAAGGGTTCCTCATTCTCTTTCTTTGCTTCCTTTATTTCTATCTTTGCATCCTTTCCACTTGTACATGCATCCTACGGAGTACCCTTCTCTATTCCAACCACTCCATTGGGTGGAGTCATCCATTATTCCATACAACATTGTACTACTACGAGAAAATCATCATCGGTTACCAAGTATGGCAATGGGTTCCATGTCCTAGTCAGGTCCTTCATTGCCTTCACATAAGCTATGTGGAAGTCTGCTTTGAAGTCTACAATGTGGCAATATTGTTTATATAAACTAGGTGATAGCCTTGGATGTTGATTCACCACCATGTGTAGATCCATTAGCATCACCACAAAGAAAATCCTATTCATTCTTGTGTGCGTCGACTCCTTAGTAAACTAGAGGGAGGCATACCTCACTGCTTCAAAAACATCCACCTCGATAGACGAAAATTTCGAGTCTTCTGGTTCTTTCCACACAACTAGCATGATGAGGATTATCAGCCAAGCGTAGTGGAACGTATTCCCCTCTTCCCATGCTTCCCTACAATCTATCAACACTACGCCCAGTTAAACTAGACCTCTACGCTACACTGTGCAGCCATAGATACTTCAGCTGCAGGAACCTCATTGGCCCTACACTTCCTCATTATCTTACCTACCAAGATGTGTGTGGAGAAACTAACTCCTTGGTCATCTATGGAATTGATATCATATCCATGTGATTTCTTCACTAGTCTAAATTTGTCCTTCATCATTTGTGCCATCTCCTTGCCCTTATTTTTGCCCTCAAATTTTTTCCTAGGGTGTTTTCCATGATGAGGACATGTTGTTATTCTTTTGATTAACACCTCATTGATCGAGATCGTCGTCCCTAGCCAAATGAATCCATCATGTACCAGTGCGAGGAGTTTTCACACACAGATTGTACTGGATGTGCTTTAGCCGAAGTGTGGCACATTCAACATATTCAAGAGGCCCGCTCTCTGTAATATTTCAGCCCAATGGTATGTCTCCATCCTCGTGACTCCACTTGGTTCAAATTGCGGGTTATTTCTCCAATCGTTAAAGTCCCAGTTTTCCATCTTCAACTAGGGGATCTTCCCTGACACTTCTCCATCAAACGAAACTTCCTCTGGAACCAATGGAGTGTACGTGGAAAACATTCCCTCCTTTGGTTCCTTAACTGGTTTGGCATTCGGTTTTCTTGGTTGCATGTAAGGTGGGAGCACAACGGGAATCTCTTCATCTCCTATCTCCATCCAGTGAAATTCGGCCTCCTCTTCACTATCATTGATCTATTGAGGCACCTTCTAGTGCATCGACTTCTTTCCTTTCTGCACAAGCCTCTTTCCCTTATCTTCTTTGTTCTTCGTGCGCACTTACTTCTATGTTTTCTTCCTCGGGGATGATCTTAGTTCCCCCTAGAGATCTCAGCTGGTCCCTTCTCCTGCTTCTTTTGTGGTTTTGGTTATGTGGGTACTTGCTTTCTCGGCGACCTCACGCCCCTTGGGGACATGGGCGCATTCACTGCTTGTGCATCCATAATACCTATTAATCCTATCTCTACGAATATTCTAACAACTTCCTCAAAACTCATCAGAGACATAAAATAGATCTCTTCTCTTCACACTTAGTTGCAACTTCTCAAATTATCTAGACAACAAAGTGTAAAATGTGGCGATATGGTTTTTTATAATGAATTTGAATTCCCAGCCCCATGATTGGTTCAATAATTTCTCGTTTAATGCAGATATGGGGCTAGATATAGCCATTTGTGCTTCATAAATGCTCTTATCTCATGCCCCTTAATGGAAATTTCCTTTTAACGATAGATTTTTCCTTCCAACGGTCATATTTTCAGCTAACTTTGATGAAGCTTCCCTCGTGGTGCAGTCACCTTTTCTTTTTCACAATTCCTTCATACTTCATTGTACTGTTGAGTATCGCATAGTAATCTTCCTTCGACGAAGTCCCTTTCTGTAGATTAGTTTATAGTCTTGTGCCCACTTTCAATTGCAGGTGGAACTAAGACTTTCCTCCCTTCATTTTTCAATTCGAAGCTCTAGGGATAGGTCGTCCCTATATATCTTCAACCTTCTACCATTCACTCATCCTGCAGTCAACTAACCATTCAACTTCATGATCTAAACTACACCACCATAAAGATTTGCTTGATGATATATGGTCTTAACCATTGTGTTTTAAATTTTCCTAGGAACTTCATGAACTTGTTGTCATATAATAGTTCAAGATCTGCTTCCCAAAATGTCTTCTTCTTGATATTCCTGATATGCCAAGCTTTCTCCCTTGATTTTTGTACTTGTTGATGGAACCCTACTATGAACATGTCTTCTTTTAGAGCTAGTATTAGCGCGTACCCCTTTATAAAAATTTTGTAATAGCTAGTGTGTCCAAGTATCGTACGTAGTTGTCTCACTGTTATGAAAACATCTCACAAAAATATAGAAAAGATAGATCAACGCCTTAGAAATAAGTCTCTTTGAGGGGGCAACCTCCTTTACATTACACAAATGAACAATTATTGGATGATACAAATGACAAGACCTCCTTTCTATAATATAGGAGTCTAAGGGGTCATAATATAATCAAGAGCCAAACATAAACAATGAAATAATGTAAGGGCACAATAAATAATAATAGTGGGCTTCTACTAGGGAAAAATATAACAATATCAGGACTAAGTGGCCACAAAAATATAATAAGGGGTTTTGTAATAATACAATAAGGGGTTTTCAACTAGTAGTATAGGGACCTAACATGCCCCTCTCCTTAAAAAGTGTTGTCCCAATGCTTTACTAAGTTCTTGATGCTTATGTATAAATCTTGTCCTCCCACGTGGAAATCTTCAAGGGTAAGTTCTTTCCACTTGAAAATGAGATACTGTGAAATGGATCGTTTCGAGCTGTGAGTTCTGTTTTTGGTGACTGCTGTCACGGTTCCAATATGATTTTTCCTTCCCTCATCAAGTTCTAGCAATCTTGTTTGAACTAGGATTTCTAATTTTGAAATGAGGGCCACACTTCTCATCCTTCTTCATCATCCCTTGCTTCGTTTATCCAATTTGGTTGGATAATGAAATAGCACAAAATCAATGCTTCACATGCTCATCCTTTCTGAGCATCCTACAACAAACATTTTTCTTCCCTTTTTTGTAGATGATTCAAAGTCAGTAGCCACTAAACATATTTGTGACCGCATTTTTTTTCCTATTCTTCCTAAAGAAATATTGTTCTAGAAGTATTTAATACTATCATGAATCCATTTTTACCTTGAAGTATCTTCCCATTAGGTAAGGTCGCCATTTCTTAAGTGCATGTAGTATTGCCAACATTTGCTTATCATAAATATCTTGCTTGAGATGTAGCCGTAAAAATACCCAATCGCTTACATCAAAACTTCTTTCACTGCGATGTTGATCTGCCTATTGTTTCATTCAATTCAGCACCAAAGTGGCATTATCCTTTAAAAGTTGGAGAACTTGTTGTTGATGCTCGATGTGATCTTTCACAACTTGAATCTTTTTCTTCTTGATATGTCCTTCTATCTGGAGAGTTTGAGGAGTGGTAATTTCTTCCAATTCATTACAAGATATGATCAGATTCATTTCTTGATGCTCGATGTGATCTTTAACTTCTTGAACATTTTTCTTCTTGATATGTCCTTCTATCTTGATAGTTTGAGGAGTGGTAATTCCAGCTAATTCATTACAAGATATGTTCTGATTCATTTCTTCTTTCTCGATGTGATCTTTCACTTCTTCAACCTTTTTCTTCTTGATATGTCCTTCTATCTTGAGAGTTTGAGGAGTGGTAATTCCTTGCCAAGCTTAAACAAAGAATATGGTCAGATTCAAATTTCTTCTTTCTCTGGGGTTGGTTTTCCTAGTGTATATCCTCTTCTTCCTCCTCTCAATTAAATGTAAACAATTTGCTTCTCATCACACTGAATGACCTTTAATGTAATTTGGTTTATCCACAATTGTAACAAAAGTCCTTTTGCTCTTTTTTCTTCGCAATTGTTGCAGTGTCAACCTCTAAGGTTGTGGAAGGCTACGGAGAAATAACACTTCCATCTTAGAGGTTGTGAGGGGTAGAGCTTCCTTGTTTGCCATAATTTGCTTTCCACTTTTCTTGCCAAACCTGAACGCCTTCTCCAAATGAACAGTTTTCCCAAAAAACAAACCTCATGTTGAATGTTATCCTTTAAAGTCCCTTGGAAACATCAATCCTCTGGGTTTCTCGGAATATCATTTTCCCTATAGTTCAATTTTTTGAAAAGTCCTCAAATGTGCTCTACCATTGAATCATTATGTTTGGAGATTTATCAATTGGCTAAAGAAGGTGCTTCTCTTTGTATCCTCATAATGTGCTATCATTTCCTCCATGAAAATTGACCGCATAACAAGTGGTTTACGAGAGCAAAGCCCTTTATACCATAAAAATTGATCTGGTTCTAAATATGAAGATGCAATACGTACCTTTTGTAATAGTTTCACCTCATGTAGATCGAAATATTGCTCCATCTATAGTATCCAATTTACCGGATCTTTGCCATCAAACTTGCTCATGTCTCCTTTTCTTGATTTTAGGAGCTCGATCTTGAAACAACTGTAACTCTGTAATTTCAGGTCTTCTAGTTCTGAAATCATGATCTACAGTAGCCCTCTGCGTCCTCTTCCCAATGCCACCGGTCTTATTGAAATTGGATTCTCCAAGAAAGCGTTATGCACAATCTCCCAAGATGACCTCATTATATACCTTTTCAGAAGAGAGAACTTGTATGATGTGCAACGTTTCATTGTTTTGACCTTCGGATTTGAAAAATATACACAAACAACTACAGTCCGTCCTCTTTCTATAAATTCTTATGAAATTTCAATCTAACACTCAGAGAGACAGTTATGACGATTTTCCCCAAGTCACCTATTTTGGATGTAATTCGGGAGCCTTTAGAAACCATAAATGCCTTGGACTATATCTCCAAAATATAGCGAAACAAGATCTGAAATTTGGACCCAAACTTCCCCACGATTTTGGATCAAATGGGTTTTAATTACAGAGTCTGAACCTTCGTAGAAAACAAATTACTACGAAAATTCCATCATGACCTGTTTGAGATAACATTCTGGAGCTTACAAAAACCCTAACTTCCTCAGATCATATCTCCAAAATTATAGCGAGACAAGATCTTAAATTCATACCCGAGGTGCAGATCAGTTTATTCTCAAATGGGTTTTTGTTTTAGCTTCCGAAACTTTGTAGCGAAAAAGTTATAGCGAAAATTCCACGATGACCTGCTTGGAGCAGCGAAACCATAGAATCCAAAGCTCTGATACTAAATGTTATGAAACTAGCTCACAAAATGATAGAAAAGATAGATAAACACCTTAGAAATAAGCCTCTTCGAGGGGGAAACCTCCTTTACATTACACAAATGATAATTCTTGGATGATACATATGACAAGGCCTCCTTTCTATATATAGGATTCTAAGAGGTCATAATATAATCAAAGCCAACATAACAATAGTAATGTAAGGGCACAATAATAACAATAGTGGGCTTCTATGGGGCACACTAATAACAATATGGGGACTACATGGGCACAACAATATAATAAGGGGGCTGTACTAATAACAATAAGGGGTTACACTAGTAGTATAGGGACCTAACACTCACTATTTTCGGTGCTGGTAGGTTCACAATAATTGATATCTTCGTGGGATCCACCATTAATCCATGTTTACAAAATACATGTCCCAACAGTATACCAAATGGTTCACAAAATATGCACTTGTTCAATTTCAATGAGATTTGGTACTACCTACATGTATCCAGCATCAACCTTTAGCTTGCCACATGCTTCTTCAATAGCCCAAATATTGTCCAATTGTTGAAGTATACTTCCATAAATTTGTGTATATATTCTTTAAAGGCTACAACTACAACTCTAGGAAATATAGCAGGTGCATTCTTCAATCCAAAAGGCATCACCGTGTACTGTTAAGAGCCCCACTCTATAGCAAAAGTTGTTTTCTATTTATATTACGGCGCAATTTTCATCTGACAGTATCCAAAAAAGCCATCTATGAAAGAAGAGGCCTCCTATCATCCTACATTAGCCAATACTTCATTGTAAATGGTGTAGGGAATGGATCATGTAGGCATACATCATTCAATTTCCTTAAGTCAACACAAATTCTGATTTCCCCTTTTGCATTTTTTTCCTGAACCGCCACGGGACTTACCCATTCAGACTCTTCGACAAGTTCGATTTTTCCCAGCTGCTAACATTTTGTCTAATTCTTCTTTCACCTTCTCCTTGTATTTTGGATTGAGTCTATAAGGTCTCTGCTTGATAGGCTTCACATCAGGATTTAGACAAATCCTCATAAATCCCAAATCCCCTACTATGCCCTTCATATATGAAAACTTAGTGGGGAACAACTTCTGATATTCATGCAAGAGATATGTTATCTTGTTGACTATGCCTTCATCCCATTAATCTCCTATTGCTGCGTACTTCATTTCATCTTCTGACCCTATATTCACCTTATTCGTCTTCAATGGCTTCGTTATATCAGGCATCTCTATCTCAGGTCCATTTACTTCGCAATGACCTTTTGATTCTTTGATGTCAATATTGCAAGGATCTTCATCCTCTTCCACGGTGAGATTATAGCATTCCATTACATTACGTACGTGTGAAGCCTAATTAGGTTTCCAGATAATTGGAACTTCTTTCTCAAAAATATTCTTCTTAACTATATTCAGAGTCACATCTATATGTGGACAGTCATCTTCAAATCTAAATATCATTATAAATACATCAACCATTTCTACCCAGCCAGCAGTACCATGTCGAAGCTCGGTTTCCAAATACCAATTTTGAGGAATTGTCTCCACAGTATGGATGAAGCCATGCACTAATTCTTCTGGCAGAATTTCTCCCCAAGCTACCATACAGAGCTGTATGTGGTCTCTAGGATCAATCATGCCATCATATTTATCTACGAGCCCTATTTCTACTTGGCCAAATCTTACCCACATCAATCTTCTACATTGTTTCCAATATTCTGTATTCTTCTTATGAGTACCCCGCCATCTAGCAGGAGTAGCCCTCAGTGCTTGATCCAGAGCTAACAATATTTTACATTCAGGTACCTGTCTTTCATACTCTCTAAAAAAAGTATTTATATTACCCAAACCATCATACAAAGGCAAATCACATACCTTAGTTGTCATACAGTGCATTGATTTAGTGATCCTTACACATCATCTTGTAGACACTTCATGCAACTTGTTATGCCAAATTTTCAATTCCTCTTATGAATATGAAGTGTAGGAACTATCTTGCTCCCAAGTCAGTTTTCCATATGCAGTAGGGTTAATCCATTCTCCTTCTTTTGTTGTTATTTGATCAATGTTTCTAATGTCATCCACGCTATACTCTTCTTTGACAGGTTCAGTATACCTCGCTCCCTCCGATGGGTCCAAAGGAACAATAACTCTCAGATTGCTTCTCTCAAATATCATTTTCCTCTTCTTCAAGTTAATTATATCCATGTTAGAAATTTCACAATCTAATCCAAGAAATGTGGGATAGGGATTACTGTCATCCACGGTCTCAATCACTTCAAAGTCAGTGGTAGTGTGCACTCCATCAATGTCTACCGTAATACCTAACAATCTTCCTACAGGAACAAACCATTGCAGCTTCGGCTTACCCATAAATTCCCAAGTTTTCTTTGGTAAGACATTGGCATCAGATCCTAGATCCAAGATAACCTGATCCATGTCTTATTCTCCAATTTGTGTTGTAATCCTCATTTCCTTTCCATTCTGCTTCTTGTGTCTATGTAGATTATTCACTGCACGCATTTCACTCTACGATACATATTTAGAAGCACAAGAATATATTAATTCCTGCAATCCTCCTACGACCTTCTGATTTCTCAACAACTTCATGGAATTCTACAAAAAATACTTCAAGATGTTCAAACCCACATCTTGTGTCGCAACCAATACTATCTCGCAGTTATCTTTCTGATTCGATTTCCCAATAGAGTTCAAGGCCCCATCATCCATAAAGATTCACCTCACCTCCATGAATAATTGATTTTCCTTCAGGATATCAAATGCAGAAGATTTTTCAGTAGTTTTTCTTACCAATGTAGCTTTAACTTGCCTTTTCCCATTGGCTTTATCATTTCCAGTTGCAGCTCTGCTTCTTGTTACAATGTCGATGCACGATCGATCCTCCCTTGGCTCAACGGTCATCATTTGAAGATTGACTGCGGGGTGTTAGTTCCTTTTCTCCTGCACCTTCGCGATAAGGATGGGCCATTTTCTATCACATGATCAAAAGAATTACAGTAGCTACATGTTGTTGTAGGGTTCTGACAGTCTCTTGCGAAGTGTCCTTCCTATACACAGTTATAACAGATCATTTGGCCACGTCCTTAACCAAATCCTTTTCCTCGTCCTCATCCTCATCCTTGAAATCCTCCTCGATTAGCATGCTAGCCTGGCTCTTCGTGTGTATGTCCTTTAGCTTGTAGTCTATAAGCATCAATAGTGCACTCCATCATCAAGTGATAACTTCGACAATTTTTCTCATCATGGCCTACTGAACTAGAAAAGTTGCAAAATAGTTGCTTCGAGGTATGCACATACTTATGTAATAGGTAGCAATATTTAGAGCAATGTTGGCCTCTCCTTCTACAAATATCACACCACAAACCTAAGTTTACTAGATTAGGTGCTCCACTTGCCAAATAAACTCTGAACACAGGGCATTGGTCCTTCTAATGATCCTCTTCTTTTCATTTTGTGCACCATACTTTTGATCGAGTTTCTTTACCTTTCTTGATATCTTGCAATTCCAATGTCAAATTGGCTAGATGACTTTGAATCTGTTGTACTCCTACATAAGTATCCCCAATCGGTGAAGCTTCCAACTTCATCACAATCTCCAATGCTTCAGC